>WHYT01015297.1:290735-333555 GCA_009806455.1 Tetrax tetrax | reverse complement strand
CTCAGCGTAAAAATCTTCCTTATGTCCATGTGAATCTGCCACCCTCTATTTTGAAACTGTTACCCCTGTCACCCCAGGCCCTGCTGAAGAGTCTCTCCCCACCTTTCCTGCAGCCCCCTTTGGGCACTGGGAGCCGCTCTCAGCTCTCCCCGGAGCCTCCTCTTCTCCAGGCTGAACAGCCCCAGCTCTCCCAGCCTGGCCTCACAGCAGAGCTGCTCCAGCCCTCTCAGCATCTGCGTGGCCTCCTCTGGACCCTCTCCAACAGCTCCACGTCCTTCTGGTGTTGGGGGCTCCAGAGCTGGACACAGCGCTGCAGGGGGGTCTCAGCAGAGCGGAGCAGAGGGGCAGAATCCCCTCCCTCGCCCTGCTGCCCACGCTGCTGGGGATGCAGCCCAGGATGGGGTTGGTTTCTGGGCTGTGAGCGCACATTACCGGCTCACGTTGAGCTTCTCGTCCACCAGCACCCCCAAGTCCTTCTCCTCAGGGCTGCTCTCCATCCATTCCCCACCCAGCCTGGATTTGTGCCTGGGATTGCCCCGACCCAGGTGCAGGACCTTGCCCTTGGCCTGGTTGAACTTCATGAGGTTGGCACGGGCCCACCTCTCCAGCCTGTCCAGGTCCCTCTGGATGGCATCCCTCCCCTCCAGCGTGTCGACGGCACCACATAACTTGGTGTCATCGCCGAACTTGCTGAGGGTGCACTCTATCCCACTGTCCATGTCGCCAACAAAGACGTTGAACAGGGCTGGGCCCAACATGGACCCCTGAGGAACACCACTTGTCACCGGTCTCCACCTGGACATGGAGCCGTTGACCACCACTCTCTGAGTGCGGCCATCCAGCCAACTCCTTATCCACCCAGTGCTCCGTCCATCAAACCCATGCCTCTCCAGTTTAGAGAGAAGGATGTCGTGTGGGACAGTGTCAAATGCCTTGCACAAGTCCAGGCAGATGACGTTCATTGCTTGTCCCTTGTCCACCGATGCTGTCACGCCGTCATAGAAGGCCACCAAATTGGTCAGGTACGATCTGCCCTTAGTGAATCCGTGTTGGCTGTCACCAACCACCTCCTTGCTCTCCATGTGCCTCAGCATGGTTTCCAGAAGAATCTGCTCCATGACCTTGCCAGACACAGAGGTGAGGCTGACCGGCCTGCAGTTCCCTGAGTCTTCCTTGTTCCCCTTTTTAAAAATGGGGGTTATGTCCCCCCTCTTCCTGTCATCGGGGACCTCACCAGACCACCACGACTTCTCAAATACGATGGCCAGTGGCCTGGCAACTTCATCCGCCAGTTCCCTGAGGACCTGCCGATGGATCTCATCAGATCCCATGGACTTGTGCACCTTCAAGTTCCTCAGATGCTCCCAAACCAGCACATTGGCGGTTCTTCATTCTCCCAGTCCCTGCTTGTGCCTTCCACAGCTTGCAACAGGACCGTGTCCCTTTCCTCCTCTCCAGCTCGTCCCCTGAAAGGTGATGGCAGGACGTGCTTGCTGCCCAGGATTACGAAGGATACGATGTCTGGCGTGCCCCGGGTTCCCTGGTGCCTGGATCCACGACTGGCCACAGTGACTCTGGCCAGCGCAGAGTTTAACGCGACCTTCCACAAACAGGGTGGCACCGGCCTCTCCTTGCATTCGCGTGACTTTGCGCGTGGTCCAAGTAGGTATCTCTGTTTAACTGTCTCCTCTGGGTCTAACTGGTGTCCTAGCCTTGTTTTATCGAGACAGATGCACACGCTGGCGTCAGTGCTGCGGAAATACACGGGTGTACGGTGCAGGCAGTACTACTGTGTGCCTGTCGTCAGCCGAACAAGGGGACGGAGCGTAGAGAAGACTTGTCTGCTGGTGGTTTGGGGCCGCTGCTGAGCGGGGCACTGCCCTGCCCTGGCCTGGCCTGGCCCTGGCACTGCTGTGCCAAGCAGCTGGGCTCTGCCAGCAGTGGGACGAGAGCGGAGCTGGTGAAGCCCTCGCAGAGCTTGGCCCATTCACGCTGCGGACAGACGGAAGAAGACCTGCAGATGTTTCCTCCTGGCTCTTTGGGAGGGAGCTGGCTGAGAGGAGGGTCTGTCTGCTCTGTTCCTGCCTGTCCTTTGCCGGCTGTAGCCTGTGCCGAGTGCTTTTGGGGCACTGTCTGTCCTGGGCTGCGGCCTGCGGAGAGGACACCTGGGCGCTTTCCCTGCCGAGAGCCAGAGCGGCTGGTTTGTGGCTGCGGGCGGCCCTTGCTGCCTGGAGGAGGGGGGCACGGCCCGTTAGCTGCTCCTGCCCTGAACAGGGGGAGCACAGTGCAGGGCACCTCCCCGGCTTCAGCTGTGGTCTCCCGCAGTTCACCCATGGGTGTGAATCCAAGTAGAAACAAAGGTGTGTGCTGGGAAGTGACTGCTCTGCTTTGGCCATGGAGAAACCTCCTCCTGTGCTCTGCTTTCCCGTGTCCTTTCCTGAACCTGTGCCCTTGTCCCCTCTCGCTGCGGTGCTCCTTCAGACCATGCCAGAGGACTGGCCAGGAGTTCCCTCTCCGTTGCTGTGTGCCAGTGCTGTCGACCGTGGCTTGGCTGGCTCAGCTTCTGGGCTTCCGCCACGTCTCCTGGAAGCTCCTGAAGCCAGGTGTGGTCTGCAGCCTGCCGTGCTGAGGGAGCTGTGGAAGTCCTTCCCCGGTCCTAACTTTAGCCTGGTAAAAGCTGTCCGTGAGCTGTGTGTGTGCAGGTGGGTCCTTGTGCGCTCCCTGGGAAAAACGGATATTAGGAATGGGCAGCCTGCCCCGCCCCGGCCTGGTCCAGAGGTGCCCCGGGAAGGAGAACGGCAGGCTGCAGACAGAGGGCTGCTTTGGCAGCAGGGTCCTGGCTCTGCTTTCTGCCGGGGATCCCAGGAACACCCCTGCTCTGTACAGCCACTCCTGGGAGCGCCTGCTCGCTGCCCCGGCGAAGAGCCTGCGTCTGGCGTCCTGCTGCTGGAGGAGAGGCTCGTGAAGCAAGGCATGGCTGGCCCAAAGCTCGTTCCCTCGCGCGGCTTGCTCGGAGCACTGGCTGCCTTCCCCTGCCTGCGGGCGTCGTGCTGCTGGCCCAGCGTCGCGTGCCCTAGCCGAGTGTTTGGTGCCAAAACGGCAGCTGTGGGACTGAGCCACCAAGGCTGATGGCAGCAGGACCCAGCAGCCCGTGCCTGGGCTCTGGGGAGGCAGCAGGTTTGGGCCGCTTACTCGCTGTGGTGGCCAAGCTTCCTGGCATCCTTCGGGCCTCTTGTTCAGCTGCTGGCAGCTGCTGGTGTTATCACCGTATAGAAGGTGGTGAGCATGCTGGGACCTAGGCCACTACATCTGTGTGATCCAGAATTTATGATATTTGTTTTATTTTAACAAAAAAAAAGCCCTGAAAACCCAGAGCTGAGTGATGGGAGCAAGCTCTTGTAGGCCACACGATAAGAGATGTCCAGGCTGGGCTAGCCCCATGCTGAGGAACTGTAGCAAGGTATTTAGCTTGGCTTTTGCTTGCCAGAAGTGGTGCTGAATTACTGCCTTGCAGACAATGTCCAAGCCTTTCTCCTTCCCTGACACCTCTTGGATCTCGGTGAAACCACCCGTGTGCTCCACTGTGGGGCCCTGGCTCTACTGAGGTGGGATCAGGGGGTTGCAGACCCCCTCTTAGTCTTTTGCGCCAGCTTTGGCCCTGCCTGGGGCTCTGGAGGTGGCTGGAGCTGCGCTGGTGGGATGGAGTGGATCCTGAAGGAGTGTGGATGGACGGTGGGTCCTGGGGTGAGGAGGTGACGGGAAGAGCTCTCTGGGGAAGGGGCAGCTTGAAGGAGCTCACAGCCTTCTGATTATGGAAGGAAAACGGAGAGCAGGAAGAGAGTGCTGGTGCCTGCAAGGGCTGGAGGGCTGGATCCACCTTCTGGGTTACTCCAGAAGGAAATCCATGAGTGAAATCACGCAAGCAGAGCCAGGGCAAGAGCATCTCCTGCTCTGGGAGCCGAGCGGGCCTGCATGGGGCTGTCGGGTGAAGGCCAGCGTGCTCGCGTGCCGCTGATGAGCTGAGCGCCTTGGAGTCTCCTGCAGCCCAGGGGCCTCTGTGATAGCTGAACCGAACCCGGATATCCAACGCTTCTGGCTCCGAGCAAACCCTTGGGATGGGGCTGCTCTCTGCTGGAGCCCGGCAGGACTGTTCCGAGCTGCAGCGGCCGCTCAGTCTGAAATTTCCACCTGGTTCTTCCTGGAGAGCATGCATGTTCCAGCCTGGCTTGGCCCCTTGTCTTCCAGGCACTTCTGGGGCACGTTGGGAGGCGCGCCGGAGGGGCTGGACTAACGTGAGAATGAATTTCTATGTCATCCTGTCCCCAGATGCCATCAAACTCCCCTCCACTCGGCTGGTGGCACGGGGTGCCTTGCCTTACTGCCACTGAGCTTCACTTACATGAGGGGTGTGCTGGCCTGGCCGTGGTCAGAGTTAGAAGCCTCTTCCTCTCCTCGGTGAGCCATGGACCAGTGTCACCACGCAGAATTGGTCCCTTTTTGCGCTGGCCTGAGCAGTGCCCGCTTGCAGGACCCGGTGGGCTCCCTGCGTTGGGAAGAGAGGCGCTGAGGCAGGGGAGAACTGGCTCTGGGTTTCGGTACGGCCTGGGCCTGGCAGGGTGCTCCTGCCGGGGACGGGAGCCGTGATGGGGGTGGCTGGGCCTCGCCTGCAGCCTGGCAGCGGCGCGAGCTGCACCCCTGTGCCAGGGGAGTCTGGCAGCTGCAGCGGCAAGGGAGGCTCTCCCGGCCCTGTGGCTCGTGGAGCGGGGTTTGCATGGCACTGGAGGGAAACGACAGGCAGGTGTTAGTGGGATTTGTGTCTAAAACACTTGTCAAATACTTCTGGGCTCTTTGGCACCTGTTGCTGGCGCTGTGGGAGCAGACAGCTGCTGAGAGCTGGTTCCCCAAACAGCATTTCCTGCCTGGAGGAGGGGGCTCTGGGCAAACCCCGACAGCTCTGTCGAGTGTACCGCGGTGGGGGCTGCTGTGGGGAGGGCACGGGGCTATAACCTCACCGCACGCCCTTGACTGTCACAGCTGGCGGTGTGCGACCTACGCCAGCTCCCCAGGGATACCGGGCCCGGGCGGCGCGTGTCTGCTCGCCAGCCGGCCCCGTCCTGCGCGCGTGGCAGCCCGTGGAGGTGTGCTGGTGTTGCACGCCTGCGTTTGGGCGCAGCTGCTCAGGCAGTGCCTGCAGGGAGCTGTGGTCGTCGGGGAGAGACCAGCTAAAAGGTGCTGCTGGCCGAGCTGGACCACGGCAGCCAGGTGCAGGGTGCTGAGCCGTGGTGCAGGGAGCCTGGGGGAACAGTCTTTGCCTCAGAGACCTGTTGGGGTGCTGCATCGCCACAGATCCCTCGTCGGTCCCCTCCTCCAGTGGGGGATAGTGTGGGGACCTGGTCGCACAGACAGTTCTGCCTTTGGCACTATGGTGCTGCTAAAAGCTGCGCTTGGAACTGCAGCCCCTCCAGCCAGGCCTGCGCTGGGGTGTTGCTTGGGAATCACCTCTGCTTGCAGCCCCGCCATCTCCTGCAGCCTGTGAGGGGGGATGCCGCTCACGCACGCAGCATCCTCCTGCGCTGTGGGGGGACGGGCCGGAGGCGGCAGCCGGCCCGCGAGCCCTGCCCCAGCGCTGCTCTGGCTCGCTGGGGAGGTGATGTCTGCCAGCGTGGCTCTTACCCCTCCTTGTCTGCCCCATCCTCATCCTCCTCGCAGCTCTTCCTTGGCAGCAGGGCTCGCAGCCCACCTCATGCTCCTGCGTCCTCTCCACGTCTCTGACTGCTGTCATCGCTGCTTGGCAGAGGCTGGTTTGTTTACTGCATCCCTTTGCTGCTGCAGGGTTGGCAGCATGTGACGCGTCCCTGGGGGGTGCCTGGGGTGGGTTTGGGGCTCTGGAGAGGCAGAGTGTGTCTCCACAGAGTGTGTGTGCCACTTCACGCAGGGACTGCCACTGTGAGGTTGGTCTTGCCTAGTGGGGTTTGGGTAGGCAAGAGCCGAGCTGCGGGGAGGTGTGGTCGGGCTCCTTGCCGTGGCTCAGCCGATGTCCCCACGCTTGTCCCTGAGAGCGTTTCACTCCTGCAGCGTTGTCGCTCCGAGCAGCACGGGGTTTGGCTCGGCCTCTTGGAGGGATGGTGTGGAAGGATGGAGTACCTCAGGTTCACCAGTCTCTTTATTGTGAATTTTTTTTTTGTGTTGTGTCTTGCAGAAATAACATTCATCCCAGATTTGATGATAATGAAAATACAGAAAAAAGAAAAGCAGGTTTGTGACCCTCTCTCCTTCTCCCAACTCAGCTGACAGGGCCTGGGAACCATGTCCTGTGTGTGAATTGTTGCAGTTGATGTATGGTGGGAAGGGGGCCCAGGGACGGCGGGCGGGGGGCTTGCATTTCCAGACAGGGCTGCAGCTCAGCACATCGAGGTTCGGCCTGGGCCGCAGCCCGGAGTGGGTGAGTCTGATGTGGGCAGTTGAACAAAGCGGGGTTTATCTTCAGTGATGGAAATGCGCTTGATCGGGTTCTGTTCCCCGTGGAGGAGCAATGCTTCTTTTCCCTCAAAGTCCCTGGTACTGGTTCTTGTTTGAATCCCATCACACGTGTATTACAGAACCGCGCGCTTGCTGTGGTTACTGCTGATAACACGGTGCTCCAGCACTCACCCCGCAGGGAGGCTGCGGAGGAACATGTCTGTGAGGCTGAGAGCGCTTGGCCGGGGAATCTTCCCTTGCTCAGAAATAATCCCATCCCACCAAGCTGCCATTTCTGAATTGCCGCATTGGATCATAACTACCTGCTGCTCCCGGGGGAGATTTATGAGCCAGCGGTCTTTGTATTAACCGCGTGCAGGGGAAGAACCTGACCGTCGCTGCTCGGATAAGGGGAGAGGACCTGTTACATGCACGGAGACTCGCTCTGCCCGAGGTGAAATATGGCTGGAGGTATAAAACAAACCAGTCCACCCGGAGCTGATTTGTGTCTGTGCTGCTTTTAATGGGAAACCATTAAATTGGGCACTGAGCTGAGGGATAAATCTGCTGGAGAGCACGAGCTGGTGCCATTTCTAGCCAGCTCTGAAGCAGCGTCTTTGTGCTGCTCAGGGCAGCTGCAGATCGCGCTGTCATGGCGGGTTAACGGGGAGGAGGAAGGGAGGGAAGGGTTTGGGAAAGACGAGTCTGCTGGTACGAGCTTGCAGCGAGCCAAATGCTGCGGATACGGGAAAGTGTGCCTACAGAGCACTGGTACTGTAGGAAGTAGAGAGTTTATCAGTGTGTCCTAAAAATGCTGTGAAGAAGCAGAGCCAGCCTCAAGCTGAGGAGGAAGGGAGCGCAGTCTTGCATGCCAGCGCTGCTGGATCCCTCCTGCCGGGGCAGAGGAGAGGCCTGGAGGGGAGCAGGGCGCTTTGGGGCACACGTGAGTGATCTCTCTCCTCTGGTAGCAAAGCCCAGGTGAGAAATTCCCCCCACTCCATCGGACCAATACAGCAGGTTTGGCAGCTGTAGGAGTGGGGTTGCTGAAATGGTGCGGGTTTTAAGCACTGCAAAACCGTCCTCCCTCAGCGTTTGGAGATTTTAGAGGGCTCAGCTGCCAAAGTGTCTCGTATAGCTCCCTCTCTGCAGATAAAGTCTGGGAGGGAGACGAAGGCATGCCATTGTGAGCAAGGAGGGGCAGGGCTGAGCAGCTCATCTCCTGAGCTCTCTGAAGCGGCAGCAGCGTAGGATGATCCTTGCAGCGTGTCACAGAGTGGGCTGCAGCGTTCCTGGGGTCACCAGCTCTGGGGGGGCTATGCGGGGGCGTTCCCGGAAGGGTCTGGGCAGCAGTCAGAAATGCTGCTCTGAGTTCAGCGTTTGGAAGAAAGCCTGGCCCAGCAGGGCTCCTGGGGGCTCCCGACTGATGCCGTGAAGGGGGTGGCCGCTCCCTGGGGTGGGTGGCTCCCTGCCGTGCTCTGCAGAGCCTGCTGAGCGGCGTTGGAGGCAAAGCGAGCAAGAGGTGCCATTCCACGTCCCACTGGACGCCTGAGCCCGGGAGTTCCCACACGTTGTAACCAGACTTCTCGTGGCACTGATGAGGGCTGTTGCCTTCAGAAGTCCAGTGAGCATTCTCTCTGGAGAAAATGAGGTGCTGGTGTGGTTCCCAGGGCTCTCAAGGGCCACGCGTTTCCGTGCGTGTCTCCCTGCCAGCCTCTCACCTGCAGAAGCTCCATCTTGATTGTCATGATGAACCATTGTCCCCCATTGAACCTACACCTGGGTGTAGGTTCAGGCCTGGGGTGCGAAGGCTGGCAAAATGCTGGCACCCTTCCTAATGGTGAGGGATGGCAGGAGAGCTGTCAGGCTCCTTTGGGAATGGGTGATGGATGTGTCCTCTCCTGTCCCAAGTCTGTGGCTGCCCTGAGCAAGTCCCTTGTACTGCCAGTGGCTTACGAAGCGTGGGCTGGAGAGCGGGGGTCTCGCAGCAGGCTGTCCTGGGAGGAGCTCCTTTCTGTGCCCCACTGGTGCCCGCCGCAGCAGTGCTGCCCTTCCTGCACGGATTGGGATGGCTCGGCATGCAGGGCACCGCCGACTGGTGCGCCAGATGAGGGACTGCTGTTGGCGCAGGCAGGGTCTGTGTTTGCACGGGTCTCCTTCCTTAGTAATGCATGAAAATCTGGTGGGTTTGTCACCAAGCTGTGACTAACTCGTGAAACCTGTCACTTCCCTCATGACTTACGAGGCTTCATGCCAGGGCGCCTTGTCTGCTGGCGGAGGTGGGACGGGGTGCCTAGCTGCCCCCAGGAGCAATGACAAGAGATGGATTTTCTTTGAGGGCTGATCAGCACCATCATTCCCTGGGTTGCCTCTCCCATCTGTGTCTTGCTCCTCCCTGGACACTGAAGGGTCTTCTACTCCTGCTTATTTCTGACTTGTTGAATAACCTGAGAAGTACTGAACTAAAATAAATGCCGTTATCCAACAGTGCCTGTAAATCTACAGCCATGGAAGTGCCCCTGTCCCATAAGAGCAGAGCAGCATTGCTTGTCCGCTGGAGCGGGAGTGGATCACAGGGAGGCCCTGTGACCCCTTAGCTCCTGCCTTGTCCTGGAAGGCTCTTCTGACTCTGCAGCCTAGGCTTGGAGGCGGCGGGGATTGCTCGATCCCCAGCGGTGTGCGGCCAGCAGCGTGGAGTGGGAGCTCTGCTCGCCTTTGCTTCAAGCACTCCCTGCATAAAATGAAGGTTTTTCCTGAATTTGATGGGTCTAACTGAAACATGAGCTTTGATGTCTCACCTACTGCAAACGCTGCCAAGGGCTGTTACTAGAGAGCTCCCTGGGCCTGGAGCAGAGTCCTGAGAGCGGTGGGAGCTGCTGGTGCAGGGTAGCGGGGGCTCCCCAGGCTGAGGGCACTTGTGGCTTTGTCCCAGGCTGCTGGCCCATCTTGGGCTTTATTGTCGTGATGAGACTGTCCGGTGCAACGACCCCTTGCCAGCCCCTGGTCATTGCTCCTGACAGGCTCATCATCGGGGTGCACGGAGGAGTTTTGCTCTGCCAAGCAGCACGTGGGCACCCGCCCTGGTGAGGATGAAGGGCCGGGGGGGCGGTGAGCTGCCAGGGTGCCCTGCTTCTCCACCTACAGCCAGGAGCGTTGGTCCTGGTCCTCCCCTATGGCCCTGAGGGCTCCTCACCCTGCTCTCACTCTGCTGCACAGGCCCTCCGCTTCCCGTGCTCGTTCCCTGCCTTGCTTCCCGGCCTGCCAGAGAGGACTGAGTGGGGAGGACAGCCTGGCCAACCCAGGGCGGCTGCGTTGCCCTCTGCCTCTTCTGTGCCCTGCACCGGGGCGGTGGGGACACGCGTGCCCGCTGCCAGGGCCGGCTCGCTCACGGGACGGAGCTTCCTGGCTGCAGCTGTGGAGGGCTGCGTCTCCGTGGCGTGTTTCGGGAATGGAGCCAGGCCCCACCTCCATCACACACATCCCATGGCGACTGCAGAGCCTGCTCGGAGGCATGACAGAGGGTGGCACTTGTGTATTTTTAGCTTCTGCTGCATTGCATTAAGAGCTGGAAATGAGGGGTGTGGACACCCTGCGAGTAGAACACGACAGCCCGTGATGTGCGTGCCACCGGTGGGGGTTGCAGCTGCCGGAGAGGGTGGCTCAACAGCCTGCTAAAACGCTGGGTGTGCAAGAAGCTGCCTTTTCCGCTCCCGTCGTGGGGCTCTGCAGCCGGCAGCACAGACAGACTGGGCCGGCGGCTCGCAGCGTGACCACCTCAGGTCAGCGGAGCTGTGTGGTGGTACCGGTCTGGGGCTGCTGGCTTCGGTCAGTGCCGTGGGGGGAGCCAAGCCGTTGGGGTGCGGGGCAGCCCCTGGACATCAGCCTCTGTCTAAAGAGCATGGAAACCTTTGATAACCCCTGCAGTCAGGGTTCCCGTGGACACTCTACATACAGGAGAGATCTCTGTGGGGTCTGAGCTGTGCCCTAGACCCAAAGGCAGGGCTTCTGCAGAAGAGTCCTACTTCTGGGGGGCTGCAGGAAGGCCTGGCCCAGCCTGCAGCAAACGGGGGTTGAATGGTCCTGGCACTTGTGGCATGGCCACTGCTGCTGGCTCTGGACACGCTGCCCCGCAAAGCGTGTTGTGTGGCTGTCAGCTGAGCCTGGTAGCCAGGGGAGCTGGCTTTGCTCTTGGCGACGACCATGAGAAGGGCTCAGCCATGGCCTCCTTGCAGGATGGAGCTGCAGGTCATCCTTGGAGGCTGTGGCAGAGCTTTGCCCTGCTGAACGCTGTGCTCTTGCAGGGGAGAGCCTGCATGGCTCAGGGCAGGGCCCTGAGGTGCAGGATGGGCAGCGGGGTAGACATCGGGCCGTTGCTCCTTTCCCCTTCCACCCCCAAACTCGCGTGGTACTGCGGGGTTTGGTTACGGATCAGGAGTGATGCTGGCTGGCGAGGAGGCTCCGACACCCAGCAGTGCCGATGAAACTTCTGCCTCATCCCCGTCACACCTCCCAGCAGCGCTGGCCGGTCACTTCTGACGCTTGGGTCCAGGGGAGCCTCTCTCTGCTCCCACTTCTCAGTGTATCGCGTGGCGAATGCGTAAGCTGCGTAATCAGTGCCACCTTCATGGGGCAGAAGATGGTGCTGGGCTGCCCAGCCATGGGGTGGGAGCCTGGGAGCGCTGGAGGTGGGGAAGGTGATGTGGAGGGCGCGGGGCTCTGGGTGTGTGGTGGTTCCCTCCCGGCTGGGCCCAGGGCACAGGATCTTCTGCCCCATCCAGCCAAGCCTGACCCCTTCTGCTATACCTGTCGCAGGAGCTTGGGCCCCATTTTCTCATGTCTTCACCCAAAGCTGCCTGCTGTTCTCCATCGTCACTTGCTCCTTAGGGCTCTTGTCCCACAATGTCCTAGTGCCATCCTGGCCCCCTATCCTAGCTGCCCTTTCCCTGTCCCCTGTTCCCTCCCTCTTCCCCTCCTCTCCTTGCCTTTGCTGTTGCTGTTCCCCCTCGTTCCTCTTCTGCGCTGTTCCCCAGCGCAGGCAGGGCGAGGGTGGGGGTTTTAGACCCGGCTCAGACCGCAGGCAGTCTGGCTGGCCCCGGGCTTGTCCACGCCCTCAGCAGTCGTGGGGAAAATGGCGCTGAACCTCACTGCTCCGGAGCTCCCTGCACGCGGGCCAAGTGGAGGTTTTAAATTGTTCCTTCGGGTCCCTGTGGGCCCAGCTCCGCTCTTGGCTGGAGGGCTTGGAGGGGGTCAGGGGTGCTGTGTGCCCCTCGTGGTTCGGGGTAGCTGGTGCATCTCATGGCTCAGCAGTTTGGGAGAGGGAAGGGAGCCCTTCGAGGACCAGGGACAGGAGCTGTTTTGCCTCCCATCTCCCAGTGGTGTTTTCCCCCAAGTCCTGGATAAAGACTGGGAAGTCAAATTGGGACTATAATCACAGAATGTTTTGGGTTGGGAGGGACCTTTAAAGCCCACCCAGTCCAACCCCCCTGCCAGGAGCAGGGACATCTCCAACCAGATCAGGTTGCTCAGAGCCCCGGCCAACCTGGCCTGGAATGTTTCCAGGGATGGGGCATCCACCGCCTCTCTGAGCGACCTGGGCCAGTGAAATTAAACCATTTTTGGTTAAGGAAACGCACCATTAAGGCCCACCCTAACCTTGGCTTTGCCCTCTAATGGGGTCGTGCAATTATAAGTGCTCTCTGTTAGCCTTCACGGCCCTCTGGGGAGGTTTTAAGCTTTTTTTTTCCCCTGACCTTCTCTTTGACAGTAGACGCGTGAGACAAGACTTCGTGCTCCAGCTGCTGCTGAGGGATTTCTTTCCTGTATGAAATGTAATTTATAGAGGATTCCTCTAGGAATAAAAAAAATGTACAAATCTTAAAAGCGTGTTCTGAAAATGTAAAATTGTTACAATTGTCACCAAGAAAATATCAGTTGAGAGGCAGTGCAAAGGCACAGCTCTAAGGATGAGAAGCGTACTGGGCGTGTCGAGGCTGCTCGGCTGCGGTACCGGACGTTCAGAGATGGGCATCACCTACCAAAACCTGGAAGCTGTCATCTTTACTTGCCCCCCCACCCCACCCTGCCCCAGAATACCCCAGAATCAGCAAGCCTGCATGCTTAGACAGGCAGGTAAGAACACATGTAGCAGCAGCTTGTCAATGTAAAATGATGTTTTTCTTTAGTTAAAAAAGTTATCGTAAGAAAAGGACACATATTCTGGGAATTTAAAAGTAAACCTGCAATAAGGCAGGACTAAAAAGATTTTTAGGAGCTGCTTGCTAAAGACATGGAGTCTAATAATAATTTTTTCCAAATGTCTTAGGACTAAAAAGCCTTTACGAGGAGTCACAGGGTAAAGCAATTGAGGTGTCAAGTGAGCGCTCCTGGAAACTGGGCGTTGGCAGAACAGCTCCGTCAGGAAGGTTCCCAGCCCAGCCCAGAGCCATCCCTGCTGCCAGACACGCGGGGTTAAATCAAAGGCGTTGATAAAGACCCTTTTGAGCAAAGAACACAAGCCACCAGGCTTTGATGGTATTTAGGATAGAATTGTAAAGGAGCCTGATGAGGTGTTGGGAATCGCTAATAAACAGTGTGAGGGATTGGCGCCAGTCAGGGCCAGCTCCACGAACGTGTAGCAAATGTGAAATTAAAGGCCAATAGGTTTGCCTGGGTATTGGCTAAATCGTTAGGATACAATGATTTATCTATAATCATAGAATCATAGAACGGTTAGAGTTGGAAGGGACCCTCAAAGCCCACCCAGTCCAACCCCCTGCCAGGAGCAGGGACATCTCCAACCAGATCAGGTTGCTCAGAGCCCCGGCCAACCTGGCCTGGAATGTTTCCAGGGATGGGGCATCCACCGCCTCTCTGGGCAACCTCGGACACTGCTCCACCACCCTCAGCTTAAAAAATTCCTTATGTCCAGTCTGAATCTCCCTCCCTCTATTTTGAAACTGTTACCCCTCGTCCTGTCACCCCAGGCCCTGCTGAAGAGTCTCTCCCCACCTTTCCTGCAGCCCCCTTTGGGCACTGGGAGCCGCTCTCAGCTCTCCCCGGAGCCTCCTCTTCTCCAGGCTGAACAGCCCCAGCTCTCCCAGCCTGGCCTCACAGCAGAGCTGCTCCAGCCCTCTCAGCATCTGCGTGGCCTCCTCTGCACCCTCTCCAACAGCTCCACGGCCTTCTGATGTTGGGGGCTCCAGAGCTGGACGCAGCGCTGCAGGTGGGGTCTCACCAGAGCGGAGCAGAGGGGCGCTTTATCTATGAAAACACTACACTGCAGAGTGGTCAGCGTGGCTTTGGTAAAGCAAAGTTAGTCCTTACAGTCTGCCGGGGATTTCAAAGATCACGGGGGTGAGACTGGGCTGGGCTGGTACCGTGCTCAGTGCTCCCAAACTACACCTGAGAAAGTTTCTCACGGAATGCTTTTTAAAAAGTTAAGCGTTGTCCTGATAAGAGGTCTTCATGTGAATTAGTGACTGGTTAAAGAACAGGAAGCAAAGTGCAGGAAAAATGTCCCAGCTTTCACGACACGGAGCAGGGGAGAAGTCACATCTGATTCCTGCAATCATCTGAGAGCTGGAACGGAAAGGAAGTCTGAAGGGTTGAAGAAAAGTCTTAAGCTGTGCCAAGTAATGCATGCGGGGGAACCAGCCACGAGCAGATCTTCGCTCAGTGCTGTCCCTGCTGCGGGAGGAGACCGTGGAACGCTGGCAGTGAGTTTGGCATCTGCCAGATGTTGTCCCAGAGGTTCAGCAGTTCGGAAAGGGAGAAGGAGCAGAACAGAAACACTCCCGCTGCTGTGCGGTACCTCTCTGATACTGCGTGCTTTCCTACTGCCGCCCCAAAGCTGATGGGGTGTACTGGTTTCGGCAGGGATGGAGTTAATTTTCCTCTCAGCAGCCGGTGTGTTTTGGATTTTGTGTGTGAAGAATGTTGATAAAAACACTGGTGATAGGAGTTGTTGTGAATGAGACCAAGGACACTGTCTGGCTTTCCAGGTCTCGTTAACCTGCAGATGCAGGAAGCTGGGAGAAAGGCAGACAGAATAATTGACCCAAACTGGCCAGAGAGAGCATTCCATGCCATAAACGTCATGCTCAGTATAGAAGCGGGGTTGCCCATGGTGGGGGCATCTTCTTCCACCTCTCAGTCACTGGGACATCGGGTGGTGAGAAATCGTACATTGTTCATTTTGTATCTTATATTTTGTTATTATTGTAGTTTTCCTTTGCTATTCCAGTAAACTCTCTTCATCTCAACCCAGGAGTTTTCCTTTCTTCCCAATTTCTCTCCCCCATCCGGCTGGGGAGGGGGAGCCAGAAACGGTGTGGTGACCAGGGCCAAACCACAACGTGGGGTTAGAAGAGGTGCAGAGAAGGGCAAGGCAGACGGTCTGAGAGCCGGCCCAGCCCACAACGAGGAGAGGGCAAAACAGGGAACGGGACGGAGCGGGTGACAAGGAATCCTCTGTTGTACTCTCACACCTTGAGGACTAGAAGTGGCTTAGGATGGCAGCACAACTGAAGCAAAACGAGTGGGTTTTTCCCGTACCTTACCAGTCTGTGGTACTGGATGCCAGCGGGGGCGTTGGTGCCCGTGGTTACAGCGGGGCTCGTGCAGCGGTTAGATGCCGTGGTCTGGATGCGCTCCTGCCGCGGGAGCTCCCAAGCCGCAGCCAGGAGGGGAGGCAGAGCACGCTGCCTGCCCTGCCCGACGCGGGGTCACAGCGCTGGCCCAGAGCTGCCCTTGGCTGGTCCACAGCAGCCAGAGGGAGCCCGCCTTGCCCGCCTGCTGCAGCAGGCATCCTGGGGCTACCATTTGCCAGGTTTTGGCTCCTGGAGCTGGATGTGTTTCTCCCCTGTGAAGGGAGTCTGAACGCGGAAGCGTGTCACTGCTGGCTGTTGCTGTGGACACAGTGGCCAGTGGCCCAGGCAAAGCCGTGGGCAGCCTGATGGCTCGTGGGGACGTGTGTCTGAGGCCACGCGGCCGGGAGGCTGCTGCAGCAGAGCTCTCTGCAGTGCAGCGTCCCCGTCGCTGTGGCTCGGGCCCTGCGCCTCCTCACCGTGAGGAAGCAGAGGTGGCGGTTCCCTGCGGCACAGGGGCAGCAGCGGATGCTCCAGCGCTGGCTGCACAGGAGCGTTGCGCTCCTGCCACCTGCAAAGGACTGGCCCGGCTGTCACAGGCAAGCTGCAAGTGTGCGTTGAAGCCACGCAGGAGCACAGATAACGCTGGCACGGCTTTCTCAGGCTTTTCCCGTTGACAAGAAGCCAGGATAAACTGAACCTCATCAAGGGGAGGTCGGAAAACCCATTCCCTGGCTCCTAGGAGTGTGCCAAGCTCTGATTGTGGGTTTGTACTCGGCAGCACGGCCCTGCGTGGATGGCAGGAGCTTGCCGTGGACTCGTAGGAGCGTGACCCGGAGCCTCTTCCCCTCAAGACAAACCAAGCAGCCTTGGGTGCAGCAGGGTTTCTGGGGCTGGCAGCACCTTGCCCACAGTTGGCGTGGAGGAGCTTGGTTTCCCTGCCCCTCTGTACTTCTGCTGCCTGCGCGAGCCCTGGCCGTGGGCTGCTTGGTCCACGGGCTGCTGTTTGATGGCCCTTTCACGGCAGGGCCTGCACATGAAGCTTCTGGCTCTCCAGCTGGAGGCAAGTGCTGCTGACCGGTGCTGGACACAGCAGGCTGTGACGCCAGATACCCACAGGGCATCGCACGGCACAGTGCTGGCACCGCTGGGCCTGGGGACCTGCAGCACTGCTGGGACGTGTGCTGGGGTGGAGGCGTCTCTGCTCCCACCGTGATGGGCTTGTCTAGAGACTGGAGGGGCCATTGGTAGCCAAGAGACCAGGAAAATGTGAGCCCTCTCTGGAAGGAAATAGGAGACATGGTTACCCAGGACATCGAGAAGGCTGAGGTACTCAATGACTTTTTTTTGCCTCAGTTTTAACCACCAAGGGCTCTAGCCATGTCACCCGAGTCGCAGAAGGCACAAGCAGGGACTGGGAGAATGAAGAACCACCCACTGTAGCAGAGAGTGGTTTGGGAGCATCTGAGGAACCTGAAGATGCACAAGTCCATGGGATCTGATGGGTCCTGAGGGAACTGGCAGATGAAGCTGTTAAGCCACTGTCCATCGTATTTGAGAAGTCGTGGTGGTCTGGTGAGGTCCCCAATGACTGGAAGAGGGGGGACATAACCCCCATTTTTAAAAAGGGAAACAATGAAGACTCGGGGAACTCCAGGCCGATCAGCCTCTCCTCTGTGCCTGGCAAGGTCACGGAGCAGATTCTTCTGGAAACCATGCTGAGGCACATGGAAAGTAGGAGGTGGTTGGTGACAGCCAACACGGATTCACCAAGGGCAGATCGTGCCTGACCAATTTGGTGGCCTTCTATGACGGGGTGACAGCATCGGTGGACAAGGGACGAGCAATGGACGTCATCTACCTGGACTTGTGCAAGGCATTTGACACTGTCCCGCACGACGTTCTTCTCTCTAAACTGGAGAGGCATGGGTTTGATGGACGGAGCACTGGCTGGATAAGGAGTTGGCTGGATGGCCGCACTCAGAGAGTGTGGTCAACGGCTCCATGTCCAGGTGGAGACCGGTGATGAGTGGCGTTCCTCAGGGGTCCGTGTTGGGCCTGGCCCTGTTCAACATCTTTGTCGGTGACATGGACAGTGGGATAGAGGGCACCCTCAGCAAGTTCACCGATGACACCAAACCTCGTGGTGCCATTGACACGCTGGAGTGGAGGGATGCCATCCAGAGGGACCTGGACAGGCTGGAGAGGTGGGCCCGTGCCAACCTCATGAAGTTCAACCAGGCCAAGTGCAAGGTCCTGCACCTGGGTCAGGGCAATCCCAGCACAAATCCAGGCTGGGCGGGGAATGGATGGAGAGCAGCCCTGAGGAGAAGGACTTGGGGGTGCTGGTGGAGGAGAAGCTCAATGTGAGCCAGCAATGTGCGCTCACAGCCCAGAAACCAACCCCATCCTGGGCTGCATCCCCAGCAGCGTGGGCAGCAGGGCGAGGGAGGGGATTCTGCCCCTCTGCTCCGCTCTGAGACCCCCCTGCAGCGCTGCGTCCAGCTCTGGAGCCCCCAACATCAGAAGGACGTGGAGCTGTTGGAGAGGGTCCAGAGGAGGCCACGCAGATGCTGAGAGGGCTGGAGCAGCTCTGCTGTGAGGCCAGGCTGGGAGAGCTGGGGCTGTTCAGCCTGGAGAAGAGGAGGCTCCGGGGAGACCTGAGAGCGGCTTTCCGGTGCTTAAAGGGGGGAGAAACTCTTCAGCAGGGCCTGTTGTGGACAGGGGCAACGGTTTTAAAATAGAGGGAGGCAGATTCAGACTGGATATAATGAAGGAATTTTTTACCCTGAGGGTGGTGGAGCACTGTCCCAGGTTGCCCAGAGAGGCGGTGGATGCCCCATCCCTGGAAACATTCCAGGCCAGGTTGGCCGGGGCTGTGAGCAACCTGATCTGGTTGGAGATGTCCCTGCTCCTGGCAGGGGATTGGACAAGATGGCCGTTAAAGGACCAGTCTATGATTCTATTGTGCTGAGGTTCCGATTCTATCAATCTGTGTTTCTGAGATACAGGAGGAACGGAATGTTTGCTTGCATTTTCACAAGGATTCTAACAGCTCATGGTTGGTTCAGCAGGGCTTGTGGCAGGCTGGGATTTCTTCATCAGCAATCATCGAAACACCCTCTCCAACTTGCCTAGACAGCACAACGGAAACACGAGGCAGATCTCCCAAAGTAGGTCACGCTTTGAGGGCTGCTCTCCTCAGGGTCTGCCAGCCTGTCGCACGCGGTGGGGCCGGGGGCTCCTGCTGGGCAGCGAGCGTGCCAGTGGGCGTGGGGCCCGCCTGCGCTCCGTGGCCGGGGTTGGGATTGTAGGTGCAGATGGGGTAGGGGGGAGCTTTGGGTACCTGACTGGTGGGTGGCTGTGGAAATCAGGAGCTAGTTTCGGAACTCCCGACTCCATGCTGGTTTGCTGGGAATCGCTGATGCACGCAAGGAGAGGGACCCACGTCCCCAGGCCTGGCCGTTATGGCTCAGCTCCCCCAGGAGAGAGATGCGGCTGTCGGGGATGGAGCTGCTCCACGCGCTCACACCACTCCCAGCCCTGTCCCGGTCCAGTCCTGTGGGTGGGCCAGGGAGCCCCCCTCCGGCAGGGCGGGTGGCGGCATCTGCCCTTGGACGCGCCAGAACCGCGGTGTCCGCAGCGTTGTGGGTCGGGTGGTCTGCCTGGAAGAGGGCAGCCCCTTGCGAGACTGAGGGCTACGGGCTGCGGCTGGGACGGAGGAGTTCACCCTCCTGCTGTGCAAGAATGCTGAAGATTTGCTTTCTGTCTGGTATCTGCACTTGGCTGCTGTTCAGTGCAGAAGCAAAGGGAGATCCAGGCTCTTGGGGGTCTGTGAGCTTTGTTGTTAATCCGGTAAATTGTTCCAGCTGATCCTCAGCCTGCAAGATCTGAGGAATGCAAAGGCTGGGACTGATCCTGTTGCTCGGCCTGCGGGCTCAGAGGCCGCATCTGTAGTGCTGATTTTCTCCCGGCCCAGAGCAGGTTCCCCTTAGTTGCTTGGGTGCGCTTTGATGGCTTGTCCGTGTGACGGGCCCGCTGCTGTCCCCTGTCCCAGCTCACGGGGCAGGCCGGCGGCAGGGGCCGGGGGAGAGCGCTGGAGGCGGCCACGCGGGCAGAGGTGCTGGTGCAGCCTGCCCCGCCAGTGCCAGACCTGCTGGCAGCCCCGCTCGCGGGTGGCTGCAGGGGCATCGGGGGTCGTTTACCCTTTGCAGTCTGTTTCCTTTGATGCTTCCATCTAATCTGAATCAGAAATGCGAGCGTACAGTGTGCCCTGTGCCTAGACCACCCCGCGTGGGCTCCAGCGCTCAGCCCATGGAATGTAAATGTTTATGTTCTCTCCCGCAGCTCTGGGGTATCTGAAGAGCCGGGTGGCGCTGGGTGTCTGTGGGGCCAGGGCATTGCTGCTGGAGGCACTGGCACCTCAGCACCAAGAAAGTGGCTTGTGAAGGAGCCAGCACCCCTGCTCTGGGGCAGCTGTGGGCACAGGGTGCCGGGGTGAGCACTGCCACCATCCCCTTGGGCGTGCTGCTGCCCAGCGCCTCCCGGGCCACTCACCAGGCTGATGGGACGAGCCCTGGCCACCAAACACCAGTCTGCAGGACCAGCTTTCCAGCGCTGGTCGCGCTGCTGAGCTTGGTCTCTGGTCTGCCAGCTCCATGACGGAGAGCCAGGCCGGGGATGGGCGCAGCTTCCCTCTGGCCATGGCCGAGCCGTGCGTTTAGAGGAGGAGTTAATCCAGGTGGTGGTGGGTGAGAAGTTTGGAATCTCTTGCGAAGGCTGTGGGGTTTTCTCTCCCGCTGCGGGGCTGGAGGAGCCGCTCAGGCTGCCTGCTCTGCCGGGGCGGCGGGCAGAGACCTGCGTGGACCCGGCGGCAGCGGGCTCTCAGCAGTACCATGAGGGATCAGTGCTGGCTGTGGCCCCAGCCGCTCTCCGGTGGCCCCTGATGACAGGCAGAGAGGAGACGGTGCGGTGGGCTGGCCGGGCACTGCCTGTGCTGGGGATGGGAACTCACGCAGAGCAGCTGCGGCGGAGCCCGCTGCGTTACTTTCCCTGTCCCTGCTGCGCACAGTTGTGCTTCTGCCCGGCCCTTTGTGCATCCCTTGTTCTCTGCCCCTCTGGCAGCTGCTGCAAGGGATGTTTCTGGTCCCCGTTGCGAATTGTCACCTGCAGCTCCCTTGCTTGGACTGTCCCGCTGGCCCGGGCTGCTCTGGAACTGGGGTCACTGCTCACGAGCCTGGGCTCCCTGTCGCAGACATTCCTGCTGCCGCTCGAGCAGAGCTGGGCCTTTTCATGCTGATTTCTGGCTGGACCTGCTGAGGAGGAGCACGCAGGGGAGGTGGCTGAATTCCTTTCATGTGCATTGCTGGAAAGTTCGCAGGAAGTGAAGGAAGAGCTGGAGCAGAAAGAGCAGCTTTGCTCTCCTGGGCTGGAGGGAGCGCTGGTGCCCAGCAGCTCCCAGGAAAGGTGCCGGTCTAACCACCCTCTTCTGCCCTGAGCTCTGCCCCAGACGGACCTGGGGGTCTGCTTCTTGCCGGAGGCTGCAAGGCATCCTCAGCTCCCTCTCCCTACGCTGTCGGGCCAATCCCTGGGTCTGGGCAACGGGCAGGAGGTGGCCTGGGCACGTGGGGTGTGGAGTGTGCGATCAAAGGCAGGCCTGTGCGTGGGGGCACAGCAGAGGGGCCAGCCGCCTCCGCTCTGGACCTGCCTGGGCTGGTGGGGAACCGAGGCCTCTCTAACCCATCAGCCTCCACTGGGCAGGGCCGGGGAGTCCTCCCGTTCGAGCTGCGCCTGCCTGTGGTGGCCGTTAGCCACAGTCCCCCATATGTCGAGGGACGTTGCTCGCGCTGCAGGGGAGCGATGAGAGCCTTCCTGGGGCTGCAGTTCTCCGTAGGGCGCCTGCTGTTTCAGTGTGTGGCGTTTGCTTCATGTGCTGCCGTTCTGTTCTCTCTGCAGCCGCCAAGCTCAAAAGCACTGAGCCGCTCCCCAATGTCGGATGCCTGGGAGTGCAAGGCACAGGACCCCTTTGCCAGCAGCGAGGAGCAGGACGAGGTGCCCCACGAGGTGACGGTGATGGCCATGGACACGGGCGGCCAGTGCCCATGCCCGGAGGAGGAGCCTGATGGGGCTCCCCAGAAGCGGACGAGCACCCAGAACGGGATGCAGGACAGTGGGGGTGGGGGCACGGGGGTAAAGAAGAAACGGAAGAAAAAGGATCTGGGAGAGCAGGAAGGGGGAGAAAAAGCAGCTGTGGAGGTGAAACCAAAGAGGAGGAGAGAACCTAAAGAACCAAAAGAGCCTAAAAAGGCTAAGGAGTCCAAGAAACCAAGGGAACCCAAGCAGAGGGAGGTGGCCAAGAAGCCCCGGAAACCTCGGGAACCCAAAGCCCCCAAGGAGGCTAAAGACAAGAAGAGTGGCTCTGAGCCTGCCTCCAGAACAAGAACCAAGAAGAGCAGGTGGGTTGTGGTGTGACCTTGTCTCTGTGCCTGGTGTGGACGGGGCTTGTGGGCTCGCAGGAGCTTTGGTTGAGAGAGCCACAGTGGTCCACCACCTTGCAGGGTGCGTGGGCTTCTCATGCTGAAGGCTGGGTGTGCCACTTGGGAGGCACATGAGCTCTCTGGCCATGCAGAGACAGGACAGGCAGGTGCCTTTTTGGGGATGAGGCCCCGTGAGACCCCAGATCCAGAACAGGACCAGTCTTGGCCTCTCCTTGGCCTGGCTGTTGTGCTGAGTGTCCTTGGGACCGTAGGAAGGTGTCTCACCAGGACAGTGAGGTGCTGTGTGGCAGAGGGCTTGTCACACCTGTTTTGGGGCCTGGGCAGAGGGTACGTGAGTGAAACAAACCTGACCCTGGGCTGTCTGTGCAAGCGAGGGTCCCTGCCCACCAGGGCCGGCAGCCTGCCTCCCCATGGCTCAGGTTTGGGAGGATGGTGGAGCGTGTACCGTCTCCTCTCCCTCTCTGGGCGGCAGGACCTGTCCCTCCCTTGCAGTGCTGGCAGCCAAGGCAGCGGGGGGAGGCCTGAGGACTCCCTTGTAGTGCACGGCCCCGCCACCACCTCCAGTGGTTCCTTGTCCTTTTAATTAACAGGCTGATTGGCCAGAAGCTCTAATTTCTTAGCTCTGATTTGTTCTTAACCGGGAGCGTGTGCAAATAGCAGAGCAGTTCTCAACACCACCAGTGTCATTTGGTTTACTGTCGTGGACTGGGGAGAATAAGAGTTTTTGGAGAGTCTTGTACGAAGCAAGCCTGTCGATTGGAGCTGGGCCGTCCTCGTGTCCTGTAAATAATCCATGGAATGGATGTATTTCGACTGTAAACAGCATCGTACAGGAGCCAGCTGGAATTCTTCAGCAAAGCCTTTCTTTGTTAGAAAACACCGGTTTGGTAGAGCTTCTCGAGGGCACTTTCCTGGAATTGGTCACCAGAATGGGTGTCCCAGGGTCTGTGGGAACTGCCCACCTCCCTCCTGCCGCGGCTGCCCGCAGGACACGTGTGCAGGGCGAGGACCGAGCCCCAGGTGTCCCACAGCCAGGCTGGTGGGGACCTCAGCGGGGCGAGAGCTGGGCACCGCGTCCCCTCCCGGCGGGTCCCTGAGCTGCACCGCGCTGTCACAGGAGGGAACCTGGCTGGTGAGCCGGAGCAGATGGGGTGGACGGTGCCGGGAGGGTGCGGGGAGGGCTCCTCAAGGCCCCGAGGAGGGCTGCAGCGGCGGGACTGGAGGCGGAGGGGGAAGGAGACGGGCTGCTGGCAGGGAAGGGAAAGATGAGGCTCATGTAAAGGCAGCATTGGGCACTGAGGAGGATCCTGGGATGAGGGATGCAGCCAGCAGCTTTTCCTAGTGACACTTGTGCTCCACCAGTAAGAAACTACCATCTGGGCAGTTCACAGAGGTGCCCTCCTGCGGTGGGACCTTTGGGACCAGGCCAAAGCAGGGGAAATCTGAGGAAGAGCAGGCTGTGGAGGCCTGGGCTCCTGGAGGCACTCCTGGCTCTTGTCCCGGAGCGTACTGCCGCCCTGGCAGGTCCCCGGCTGCCAGCGGCACCCTCAGCCGGTGACAGTGCGACCTGGCGTGGGTAGGTGGTGGGCAAGTCGCTCTGCTAGACGTGGGGATTGCGGCAGGGTCACCCCGCTGCAGAGCTGGAGACCCTGATCCCTCCTGCAAAGGCGCAGCAGGGTCTGGGGTGCCAGGAGCGGGGCTGAAGGTGGATTCACCTGCTGTGCTCTGTGCTTTCCCAGCACTCCGTCACCGCGGAGCCTGAGCCCGTGGTGCTCCCTTCCTCTCACCTGCACCTTCCAGGAGGCCCTAGGTCCACCCCGGCTGCGTGGAAGGTCCAGCCCGTGGGCCCTCCTTGCAGCTTCCCCTCCTCCACAGCCCCTCTTTGAGCCTCTTCTCCAGCGGTGGCCGCGGCCTCTGGGTCAGCCGCCAGCAAACCCCCCCATGGGAGGAACAGCCGCTGGGTGGAGGCACCCGTGGGTGTCAGGTGGAAGCTCTGCAGGGCTGTGTGGCCCTCCGTGCCCAGGACAGAGCCGGGGAGCGGGGCCGGAGCGCAGGCGGGGAGGGGTGAGCGGCAGGCAGGGTGAGTGCTCCGTGCAGAGGAAGGGATGGCTGGGAGTCCCCTAAGTGGCAGATAATGGTGGCGTAATTTCTTCTAAATTATTTCTAATCATAGCCAGCTACTGGTTCATGAATGAAGCAGTTGTTAACTGTGACTTACAAATCCATATCTGGGGAGTTACTGCTCAGGAGGAAGCAGTGCTCGCAGGGCGTTTTCAGGGCCTCTAATTGAAATGTGGGTGCGTGCCCATGGGTGCTGTTCAGTTTTGACCTGAACAGCAGATTTTTAACTGCTTGGTTTTTGTTGGTCCCAGGCAAAGCAGTGCTTTTTCTCACAAAATGGGTGCAAAACTTCCACACAGCTTTGAAGCTAACCATTCCTCTGCTGCTGCGCAGGTCTGGGGTGTGGAGGGGGGCGGGTGGTGGGCTGTGAGTGGGGAAGGGGATGTTGCTCAGCTCAGGGACGGGCATCAGCTCTTTGAAGTCCCTCCCTTTAACAGAGTTCCTTGCAGAGGGTAAGGATGGAGGGGCATGCTAGGAGCAGTTGTTTCTTACCCTGGTGCTTCCTGGGCACGTTCTCTTGCGCAGACAGGTTGTGATGGGCGCTGGGTGCCGTGGGGTGGCCCTGACCCCAAGAGCGTACTATGAGGGTGGGCTGTGTCTTTGTACATTTTGCGTTTGCAGGAAGGCGGTGGGATTCACTGGGAGCAGGGCCCAAGTCCCCTCCATGACTTGAGGACGGAGGACAGTTGGCTGGTGGGACAGAGCCTCCCGACCAGCCCTTGGAGGCAGCGGTGACCGCTGTGGTGGGCCATTGCACCAGGAGGAGTCTGGGGCCTGCCTCCTCCCCGTGTTTGTGGCGATCACGGGGCTTAACTCGCTCTGGGGGCACAGGCCAGCGTCTGCTCAGCTGCCCTCTGGGGAAGGGACTCAGTGCTGTGGCTCACAAACCACGAGCTGGAGCAGCTTCTGCCTCAGCACTGGTGTGAAGGTTTGGTGGGGTCTGGCAGGGCTCTGCAGCACCCGCGGGAGGTGGCCAGGAGGATGGACCGTGCTTCTCAGACTGGGCTAGAAGGTTTGTCTCTGGGCTGCCAGGACTGGAACTGCTGAACTGTATTCCTGACTTTCATCGGCACGGGATGTGTTTGTGAGCGCTCTGCTCGGAGCAGGCTCCTCGTTGCCCTGACCTGCCGGGGGTTGGCGATGGGGAGAGCCGCCTTGCGGCTGTACTGGACGTAGGTCCCTGTCTCAGTCTCCCAGCTCTGGTGCAGGACCTGCCTTCGCTGTGGAGACTTTTGTGGTCCAGGAAGGGGTCACCCTGCCTGCAGGGGAGAGGCTGCCCTGCTTCTTCTTGGCTCTTCACCATGCCTGAGCCACTCTCCAGAGCATCCTGACCTCATGCATCAAGGCTTCTCATGCCGAAGGAGCAGTGAGGGTTGGCCATGAGCTGAACCCCTGGGAGCCCCCAGCCCCTTTCTGCCCCACACCAGGCCAGGGCAGGTGGACCCTTTCATCCTAGTGTACTGGAAGCGGATGGAGAAACACTTGATGTTGGTTAATGAGCATCACTGGGAATCTCCAATGCTGAGGGAAGCCCCAGGAGCCGTGAGCCGCCTCTGTGCTATCCAGTGGGAGCAGAGCCCTGTGTGGGGGCCTGCTGGCTATCCCTCAGGATCCCTAGGACAGGAGCTAACTGTCAGTCTCTCTTGGCAGCAAGGACACTCCTGTAGAGAAGAAGAAGAAAGGAAAGAGGAAAAATGAGATACCAGTGGACAGTTTGGGCTTGGATGAGGATCTCCTGAGCCCCTCCGTGCAGAGCCCAGAGGAGTCTGCGGAGTCAGCTGACAGCCAGGTATGCCCAAAGCCCTCAGCTGGCTGCCAGCAGGCAGAATCCTGGCTGCCTCTGAGTGGGAGAAGAGCTGGGCCCTGCGACACAGCCATCAACTGGGGGTCTACCAGCCACGCTACTTGAAGTCAACTGGTGGCCCTGGGTTGGGTGCACACTGCTGCCCAGGGAACTGCACTTCTGTCAGCCTTGAGTTTCCCTCTCCTCCATGGCTCCTGGCAGCTCCCCTTTCCTGGCACAGCACAGGGAGGCAGGTCAGCCCCCGGGCTCTGGGGAGCTGTGGATGTCTCTGCGGGGTTCCTCTGCTTCTGGTCTCAGCAGCTGATGGGGCTGGGTGGGTCTGGCATTGATGGAGACCTCAGCTCCATGGTGATGGGTTTACCTCTGAGGGCTCCCTGTTTTTCCCACCGTGTCTGTCCCACCGGGGCTGGGGGTGGGCTGGAGATCGAGCAGCCTTTGGGCTTTCTCTCCTCTGCTCAAGCAAGGAGGAGGTTCTTGGGTGGCCCATCTCCCCCTTGACTGCCTTTTTCATCCCATACATAGAAACGCCGCTCAGGACGGCAAGTGAAAAGGAGGAAGTACAACGAGGACCTGGATTTTAAGGTGGTGGATGATGATGGTGAGACAATAGCCGTGCTGGGAGCTGGGCGAACCTCCGCGCTCTCCGCCTCTACTCTGGCATGGCAGGCAGAGGTAGGGCTGGATGTGGGACTGGGGTGACAGGGCCTCCTGCTTCCCACAGGGTGTCCCAAGAATGTCCGTTCCGAGGTTCAAGGAAATGGGGGATCCCAGCACAAGGATGGGACGGGAGCGTGCCGGTCTGGGAGGGTGCGGGCTGGCTTTCCAGGGACTGTGAGTGTGCAGAGGGGTGGGCAAGAGGTGTGCAGGTCCAGCTGTCTCCCTTCTGCTTGGAGACGAAGGCCTCTGGAACATGGCATGTAGCTGGTCGTGTCCCTGCAGGCATGACACACCCAGTGCCCATGCTTCCCTTTGGCTCCTGTCCCTGTAGCTCCTATCAGCTCTGTTGTTAAGCCAGTAAATAAGACCTGGCCTGATGCTCCCTGCCTTGCGCGGAAGGCTGCCACGCACCCACAGCAGGTGCTGCCGGTGCTGCTTCAGCTGCTGCCCGGGGCCGTGTCCCAGCTGGGCTTGTGGCAGTGATCTCTCCAGGTGAGGTTTTCAAAACAGCAGGTGGGAATGGGTTGCCTTCGGCATGTGTCCATGCTGCCACCCTGCTCTCCTCTTAGTCCTGTACTTCCGCCTCGATTTGTCCTGCTCCCGGTGAGTTAAGGCTGGTGTCTGACAGCAGCACGGCTCTCTGCTGAGGGGCTGCTCTGGGCTCCTGACAGCAGGCTTGGCTGCGGGTGCTCCCAGGGTCAGGACTGACCTGGCAGGGCAAGATGGGAGTGTCGGGGCCTCAGGGCTGCTCTCCCCATGGCTTGGGCTTGCAGCTTTCCCCTCCTGGATCCTGGCCACATTCCTCAGCAACTGTCCGAGACAGTGCGATTGATGAGCCGTGGACCTGTGTATCACAGAATCACAGAATGGTCTGAGTTAGAAGAGACCTTAAAGATCATCTCGTTCCAGTCCCCCTGCCCTGGGCAGGGACACCTTTCACCAGATCAGGTCACTCAAAGTCCAACCTGGCCTTCCAGGGATGGGGCACCCACAGCTTCTCTGGGCAACCTGTTCCAGTGCCTCACCAATCCCCACCATAAAGAATTTCTTATATCTAATCTAAACCTACCCTCTTCCAGTTTAAAGCCATTACCCATTGTCCTGTCACTACGTGCCTCTGTCAAAAGTCCCTCCCCAGTTTTCTTGAAGGCTCCTTGAGGTACTGGGAGGCACTACACAGTGGTGGCAGTGGGAGGATACAGGCACACAGTGGTGGCAGTGGAGGATGCCTGCGTGCTCCCCTTGGCCATGTTACCCTTGTGTGGGGCAGAGCTCCCCAAATTGGGCAGAAATCCCACTCAGGACTGCAGCTGAGGGGCCCAGACAGGGCTGCTGTTAATCTGCTCACTGCTGTGGTGCTGGGTCCAGCGTCCTGCCCCACGCTGCGAGCGGGTGCCGAAGCAGCAGGTTGGACGAGGGCTGGGCCCTGGAGGGGCTTCTTTAGCCCTGGGCACTTCCTTGGCTTTCCCAGACCCCTTTGGGTGAGTGGGGTGGGTGCCCTAGCTGTCTGTCCCTCCCCAGCGTGCCCCATGCCTTTCCTGGAGGGATCTTTCTAGTCTGCAGAGGGACATCTCAGGGCTGCCTTGCCTTGGGCCAGACTCTGCCTCCATCTGAAGGAGATGAACAGAGTCCTCCTCCTTTCAGCTCTGTGCTTTCTCTTCCTCCTGCTACCGTACCATCTCCAAACTGGGGCAGAACTGTTATTTCTAGTACTGAAGCAAGCTCCACATTTTTACTGTCTGTCCTCTCTCCTTAATCTTTCCATGCCTCTCCTGCTGCACCACAGACAGGCACAAGCCCTGCTCTCTTGTACCTTGGTGTTCGGTGGGGCTGGTCCTGCCACAGCACGTGGCCAGGAGAGCCTCAACTTCCCCACTTGTCCCGTGCGGGCCGTCTCAGAGCTGGAAGCAGGACAGTGAGAGCCACCTCCAGCAAAGCCCGTGTGCTCGGCCTGAGGGAGTGGGGTGGGAGCCTGTGGGTGGCCGGTGGAAGGTCTGCAGCCTCGTGGGGTGATTTCCTCGCGGCAGAGTTGAAGCCTGCAGAGGGAAGGAGGCGGCACTTTCAGCCGGCCAGGAAGAGCTGCGTGGACAGCGGTGGGGCTGAGGTGCTGTTGTCCATGGGCAGGACATGGACATGTGGCCGTGGGCAGGCAGCAGCGACAGAGGATGCCTGTGGCCTGACAGCCCTGCTCCCTGCTCTGCTGCGGCCCTTGGGGCCATCCAGCACTATAGGGTTGTGTAAATGCCAAGGCAAATCAGAGATGTGGCATGGAGAGCAGGTGGGAGCAGGAGATGCTCACATTTTGGCATATTTCCTTCCTCGAGTCTTGGGGCAGAAGCACCCAAGCTCCCTCCTCTTTTCTGGGAGACTGCCACCCTCTCTGGCCGCCCTGGTCTAGCTGCAAGGACCTGCACAGCTGAACGTGACAGTGTGGTGGCCTTGCTGGCCCGGGGAGCACGAGCAGAGAGTGAGTGTAGCTGGGCTGGCAGTGTCTGCACCCTCACGCCCAGAAAGGGTTCCCCTCCCAGCTCCTGCTGTGCTGGCCCTGCCTGCCCGGCTGGTGGGCTGGGAGAGGAGCGAGCGGACGCTCCGTGCTGGGAGGGTGCCAGAGGCCAAGCCACACATGAGCTGGGAAAACAACACTCTGCTCCTCTGTCCCCAGGAGCCTCCTGAGGATGATGCCAATATCATTGAGAAGATCCTTGCCTCTAGGATGGTGCAGAAGGAGGTGAGTGGCAAAGATGTCGGTGGGGTTGGAGGTCCATGGGCAGAGGAGAGATGGGACCTGACTGCCTTGTGCAGCAGGGACGTGAGGCGTAGCAGCAGTTGGTGCTGCCGTGCCATTCCTTGCACTTGCTCTTCACAGCATGCTGCTGGGTGGTGCTCAGACTGGCACCTTTCTGGGTTGGGGATCAGTGTGCCTCTTGTGCTCCCTCGGCACCAGAAAGCCTCTGGAGAGGAACCAGGCCTGGGCTGCTGCCCAGGAGGTGTTTGAGTCCCCTCTGCTCAAGGGTGGTCTCACACCACGTTCCCAGGGCCGCTGAGCCTCCGGAGCAGGCGGAATGCTGGGTGCCTGGCCGTCCTTGCCGTCCATGGGGCTTGGCCTTCTTGGAGCCTGCGGCCAGGCAGGGGCTGCCTGGCTGTGCCCAGCCACGGCAGCTGCCCCTCACTTTCTGCACAGGCCCTGACTGTCGCTAACTCTCCTTTCCTTGGTTCCAGGCTCATCCGGGAGGCCTGACGTATGAGATGGAGGAGTTCTACGTCAAGTACAGGAACTTGTACGTGTGGTGGTGTTGTGCTCCGTGCTGTGGCAGTGGGCCCTGGGCATGCAAGAGTGAACTGTGTGCTCCCACCTCCATCCCATCCCCAGCTGCAGCCCCAGCATCCCTGTCTGGCTGCCCCTGTCCTCCTGAGCCAGCCCTGGCTGTGGGAAGTGGGAAAGCCGCTACGGCTAGGGTGTGCAGTCTTGACCTGGACCTGGGCCATGGTTTCCTCCAGTTTGGGGTTTCACAGGGCGACGCATAGGCTGGGTGCTCTCTGGTTCACCGGGAGATCCCTGCTGGTCTGCGTGGTGGATGGGATTGGGCCCAAAGGCCTCTTTGGTCACGTTTTGTTGATTTTTTTTTCATTCCTCTGCAGCTCGTACCTCCATTGTAAGTGGGCCACGCTGGAGGAGCTGGAGAAGGACCCCAGGATCTCCCAGAAGATAAAGCGCTTCCGGAACAAGCAGGCTCAGATGAAGCATATTTTTACAGAGGTGAGAGTTGCGCACAGCAAGCAGCTGTGCCCGACGCCGGCACACCTGGGCCTGGTGCGGTGGCTGAGCAGGCCAAGAGTCCAGCGCTGCCTCTGGCACCTCCCTGCCCAGGCAAGACCAGCTCCAGGGCCAAAATTCAGGGCTGGGAGTGGACAGGCAGGGCTCACTGTGCAGCTGTGCCTGCCCAGCCTGAGCTCTGCCGTAGCTCAGTGATCCCAAGGTGCTGCCCAGAGCCCCCTCAGTGACACCGTGACAATGCCCAGGCAGCAGCACAGCAGCTCGAGCTTCCAGGTTGGTTTGAACCAGGGCACAGGACCAGAGGGTGAGCAGGTGGGAACGCTGGAGCCAGGGGGCCACGACAGTGCCCTGAACACCCGTGGTGTCACCGACAGGGGTGTGGGCAGGGTGACAAATGTCACTTGCTGGCACTGCCAACCCCAAAAGCATTGCTGAGTGGGAGGAAGGGCTGCCTGCAGTGCTGGAGGTGCTTTCGTGGTGGAGCAGAGATGCTGTGGGAGAGAGGGAGCTGTAAATACTTGGGCATAGGGCAGCTCCTGCCTGCTCTGCTCTAAGCAGATTAATCGTGTTTATTATGAAAGGTATTCTACAATTTGTCTTGCTGCTCCACAGATAGTTGTTGGTTCTCCTCAAACTGCCCCTTGCGAGTGTAAATCAGGCTGGTAGGCTATGAAAATTTCTCCGTGGATGTAGTTGGAAAGCCGGGGGTGTGTGTCAAATTTCTGACTCTGGAGTCTGTTTGGGGTCTTTCCCAGGATGCAAAGAAAAGGCATGGAACGCGCTGTACCACTGACAGTTTAGCAAGGAGCAAACACTCTTTCCTGTCACTCACTGGGGCTTGGAGAGCTGTGAGAGTAGAAGCCTGTTTTTCCTGCTTCCCAAGCTCGAGACAATGTGTCCCTCCAAGGATCGCTGCTGGTCTAAAGCCCGCTCCTCACCAGGTGCTCCTGGCACGGGGACGAGCCCTTGCCTCCTGAGCGGTTGCTGCTGGTGACTGGTGGGGAGAGAGAGAGGCAGAGGCCCAGAGATTCATCCCTTGCAGAGGAGTGGAGTTTGTTGGGTGCTCTGTGTGGCTCTGTGCTGTGGCAGTCACGGCTCTGGGTGCTGCACGGAACCTGAGGCACACAGCTCAGGGCCCTGTACCCTGGGGCCAGCTGGGCTGGAGAGGATGTTCCTGCCTCCCAGCAAGGGCAGCATGAAGCCCACGGCTGCTCTAAAGCAAGGGCTTTTTCTTCCTCAGGGCTCCGGCGTCCTCCCTGCCCGGAGACAGATGTCGCGTGCCTGCGTCCAGGGCACTTGGTGTGCTGCGCACAGCTAGCAGCATCCTGGGGACAGATGTCCCGCAGCTGTGTTCTTGTGCCCGCCATCTGTTTAACCCTGGGATCACCTTGAACTTACCTCTCTTTTTCCTTTTTGCTGTCGCAGCCTGATGAAGATTTGTTCAACCCGGACTATGTGGAGGTAGATAGAATTCTGGAGGTGGCTCACACGAAGGACCCTGACACCGGGGAGGTGAGTGGCTGCATTGCTTGCTTGCCCTGTGGAGTGAGGGAGGGAGGCATGGGCAGGAGGCCCAGACCCACGATGGGCGTTGTGCGTCCACCGTGAGGCTTCCCTTGCCTTGCTCAGCCTTGCCCTGTCCGCAGGGGCACCTTGGCTCAGGGGTAAATGGAGGGCTGTTGGCCATCCCCGGGGCTCGCTCTCTCGCTGGGGCTGGGCAGCCGTCGGCCCTGCGCTGTGCGTGAGCCTGTCTCTCCGCGCCGCAGGAGGTGACTCACTACCTGGTGAAGTGGTGCTCGCTGCCCTATGAGGAGAGCACCTGGGAGCTGGAGGAGGATGTCGACCCAGGGAAGATTAAAGAGTTTGAAGCCCTCCAAATCCCTCCAGAAATCAAGCACACGGTAACGTACCCAGAGGTAACGTACCTGACTGTGAGCTTAGTGCCCTGGGCAGCCGGGAACTGTCTGTGTCTTGCCAAAGTCCAGCAGTGCTGACCTTCTTGTCCCTGCCCCTGCAGCGCAAGCCCCGTATCCTCCCCTTGGATAGTTAGCGGGATCTGAGGGTGGGATCCGGAGGCCCGGACCTTGCTGTGAATCAGCTGTCAGTGACTGTTCTGAAGTGTTGTCCTGATGCACAGCCCCAGAAGTGGTGTCTGGCCTCGCTGAGCCCTCTGGCCTCTTCCTCTCTGTGGACCTTGCTCCTGCTCTCTCCTCCTAGGAGCGCCCGGCATCTGAGTCCTGGCAGAAACTGGAGAAGTCCCGGGAGTATAAGAACAGCAACCAGCTGCGGGAGTATCAGCTGGAGGGAATGAACTGGCTGCTCTTTAACTGGTATAACAGGTGAGGAGGGGCTGAAGCCCTGTGCTCCCACGAGGAGTCCACTGGCAGTGGGGCCCCAGCGTGTGCAGTCATGGGAGCGGCGGTGCTGGGGGAGCAGAGCTGACAAGCAGGGGCCTGACAGAGCAGCCGCTGAGACCTTCCAGTGCCGGAGCCGGCCGGCTGCTGCTGGCAAAATTGCGTTTGTTTTAGCTTTGCAACTGAGTCTTTAGGAATATTTCTCCCTGATAAATGCTGATGAGTCTTGGAGATAGCATGGCTTAGCTATGGGTGTGAGGTACACCTGATTTTTGATGTTGGCCAAGCTATTGGTGACCCAGTCCTGTGGCAGGAGCGCAGGCATACGCATGTTCTCAGCTGCCGCCATGTCCCATCGAGGAGTTGGTGACAGGGTGGTCCTGCCCCTGAAAGCCATGTTCACCTGCCCCTGTCCGTCTCTGCAGGAAGAACTGCATCCTGGCTGACGAGATGGGGCTGGGGAAGACAATCCAGTCAATCACCTTCCTCTCAGAAATATTCCTGATGGGCATCCATGGCCCCTTCCTCATCATCGCACCTCTTTCCACCATCACCAATTGGGAGAGGGAGTTCCGCACCTGGACGGAGATGAATGCCATCGTGTACCACGGCAGCCAGATCAGCCGGCAGATGATCCAGCAGTACGAGATGGTGTACAGGGATGCGCAGGTGACTGACGCACACATCTCTCTCAGGATGCGTCCCCCGGCCCTGGCTGCCTTTACTTGGGAAGCACCGAGGTGCATGTGGAGCTTCTGGCTCATCTGGAGAGGGAAAGGTGGCCTTTTGAGACCCCTTTACTGGCACAGGCTCAGGGTGCACTGTGTAGGAGTGAAGAACAGGCCTGACTCATGCAGAAAGGGGAAAATGCAGCAGAGCTCCAGCCATGGTTCTTGTCCAGGCCTGTTTGTCTGCCCTGAAGCAGTGTCTGGTTTGGAGAGGCGCAGCCTGCAGCCAGCAAGGAGGCTTGCAGGAACCTGCCACTGCTTGAGAGAGATGAATCTGGGGAAATCCCAGCTAGGAGCCAGATGCTGACACTGATATGTTGACAGGATGTCTGACAGTGTCCTGCTGCCCTGCAGGAGTCAAGCGCTGCCTGTGGTTTATGTCTCCCTAGGGTAACCCTCTCCCTGGGATCTTCAAGTTCCAGGTGGTTATCACCACCTTTGAGATGATCCTTGCCGACTGCCCGGAGCTGAAGAAGATCCAGTGGCGCTGCGTGGTCATTGACGAGGCCCATCGCCTGAAGAACAGGAACTGCAAACTCCTGGAGGGGCTGAAGCTCATGGCCCTGGTGAGTCCTGCCCACATGCGCATGAGAGCAGGGTGGGCCAGAGATGGCCACGCCTAGCAGTTGGGTGCCACTGCCAGCTACTCTGGCCCAGTGCCAGGGCTGAGAGCTCCCTGTCAGAGGGAAAACCACCCATCAGGGCGCTGACGCAGTGCCGATGGTGGGGGGCCCTTTGACAGATGGGGCGCTGGTGCTCTGCAGCCATCACAAACTCCTTTTTGATGAAGTGGAATATTGACCCACAGCAGGCCAAGCTTCCCCAGGCCTTCCCATCAGTGTGAAAAAGGGATTAATGAGCTGCTCTGAGAAATGAATTTGGATATTCAGCTCCTTTTCAGCCCCAGGAAAGGCAGCGTTGCTGTTTGTGGGCCTGAGAGCCATCAGGGCTATTGGATCTCCCAGCCCTGCCCAGTTTCCATCACACTCACCTGTAGCTGGGCCAGGCCTCGAAAAATTATTAATCTTACGTCTCCAGTTCTCAAAGACTCTGCTGTTTCCCCGTGACCTTGTATCTTGTGCAGGTCCCTGCTGGGTTGTGAGCAGCCTGGGGCAAAGTGGGATTGGTGCCTGCCCCCCTTCATAACCATTATCTTCCTTGGTACAAGTCCTGTGGGAGCCTCCCACCTTACGTTTGCCCTTCTTTCTTAGCTGGTGGCTCTTGGGGACATTCCCTGCGTCAGGCTGGGCGGGAGGATTGATTAGCCTGAGCAGTTAGCAAGTGCCCGAGTCTCTGGCACTGCTGGGACAGAGCGGCTTGTGCACCCCAGGAGGCAGCACCCAGTGGTGCCCGAAGCCAGGGCCCCTGGTGTCCGCACGTGGAAGGGAGTGTGTTCTCCTTGAGGGGTCATCCGCTTCTCACACCTCCAGGTCTTGGGGGTTGTCTGGACCCCGGTCTCCTTTTATTGTGCATGTACCTACATGGTGAACCTCTAATGAAAGCTCCTCCTTGTTCCCAGTGCACACTTGGCTCAGTCATATGTGCCCCTGCTGATTTTGGGGCACCCTGCTCACGCTGGCCCTAGCAGCAGGTCCCTGCAACCCCTCGTATCACGTGGCTCTGCGCCGTGTTCCCTCTTGTTCCACCCAAGCCCTGGAGAGGGGCGTCCTGCCTTCAGGTGCACAGAGGCTCTGTCACTGTCCCCGTCCAGTGCCAGCACAGCCCTGCCTGAGGGTCCTGTGCCAGGGCTGGGCTGAAGCCTGGGGGCAGTTGGTTTTGGCTGTTGTGCTGCACAGAGCTGCACTGGGACACGTCCAGGGGAGCGTCCTGGCAGCCACAAGATTGTTGCATGGCAGTGGCTGGGTCAGGGCTGGCACCATGGCCAGGGGGGACTTCCAGGGAGCCAGACCACCCAAAGTGCTCCTGAGGCTGGGAGCCAGGGAGCATTGCGCTGTTGGGGCTGCTTGGACCCAGCTGGTGGGTCTGAGCCCTCAACCTGTTTTCTGTGTGTACCCAGGAGCACAAGGTGCTGCTGACGGGGACGCCCCTGCAGAACTCAGTGGAGGAGCTCTTCAGCCTCCTAAATTTCCTGGAGCCACAGCAGTTCCCCTCAGAGACAGCCTTCCTGGAGGAGTTTGGAGACCTGAAGACGGAGGAGCAGGTACCTAGAAGAGTGACGCTAGTGACTGTTAGCACAGGCCACATTCAGACATGTGCTTCATGAAAGTGAATATGACTCCCTGTTGCTTAAAGTTCTGCATTTGCAAGGTGCAGTGCAGTAGGCAGGCCCTGGGCTCAGCTGGGAGAAGCAAAGTTGTGACAGAGCCCCCAGCTTTGGAGAGAGACCAGCCTGGCCTGTGCCAAGGCAGCGGCCTGCGCCCTGCCAGCTCCCTGCTGCCCCTTGCGTGCCTGGGCAGCACGGCTCGCCGGCTTTCCCACCTGGCCTGCCTCCGAGGCCCACAGGAGTGCCGGGGGAGTGAGGAGATCAGTAAGTCCATCTGTCAGTTGCCCTTGTGAGGTTCCTTTGGGGAGCTGTCCTCCAGAGTTCCCCTTGAGCATGGGTCATGGAAAGTCCCCTGGCCTGTCAGTCCCCTGGCCTGTCTCGCTGCCGTTTGACTGTCCGGCGTAAGTGCAGATTGCACAAAGATCGTCATTCTGAGGGAGCAGGCACAGGCACGGGGAGCAGCCATCATCTCAGCTGCTGTCAGAGCTCCCGGCTCTCCTCCTGCAGCAAATACACTTGCCCAAGGCTGCCGGCAGCAGAAGCCTGTGGAGTTCATGACCCAGGGCTGGTCACTCACACGCCTCCCCCAAGGAAGCCAGACCCTGAAGTTGTCCCGGCTGTCAGCAGAGCGGCTGCTTCAGGGTCATTCGTAGTGGCTTTCCCACCTGGGGAGGCTCCAGCATTGCAGGCCCCACTGCTGTTGGCACTGTGTGCTTGCCATGCAGGGCGGGCAATGAATCTCTGTGCTTGCTCTGGCAGGTGAAGAAGCTGCAGTCCATCCTGAAGCCCATGATGCTGCGACGGCTGAAGGATGATGTAGAGAAGAATCTGGCACCCAAGCAGGAGACCATCATTGAGGTGGAGCTGACCAATATCCAGAAGAAATACTACCGGGCCATCCTGGAGAAGAACTTCTCCTTCCTCTCTAAGGGTGCCAACCAGCACAATATGCCCAACCTCATCAACACCATGATGGAGCTGCGGAAGTGCTGCAATCACCCATATCTCATCAACGGTGAGGCGGGGGGGGACAGATGTCACTGCCACATTTACTGGTCGTTACCTGCAGAGCTCACCCAGCTTGGTAGCCCGCTCAGGCCCTCATGAGTCTTGCTAGGGTCTCTGTGTTTGGGGGTGTTCCGGTGCAGGACCCTCTCCAATGTCCCAGCCTGGCTTGTTCTGCCAATAGCTGGTGCAAGCCCTGAAGAAGGAGGAGAGTCACCAGAGTGGAGGAGCTTCTGGAGGTCTCTTGCCAGCCTCCTGAGATCTGATCGACTGCATGGGTTCTGTTCCTCGCATGGTGGCTTGCTGTTGCCTTGGACAGCAGGCGAGGGGCAGGTGCACTGCTAGCCTCACCAAGAGCTCACGTTCCTTCTCACCTGACAGGGGCAGAGGAGAAGATCCTGGAAGACTTCCGTAAAACACACAGCCCGGAGGCACCAGACTTCCAGCTGCAGGCGATGATCCAGGCGGCCGGCAAGCTGGTGCTCATTGATAAGTTGCTTCCCAAGCTGATTGCTGGTGGGCACAAAGTGCTCATCTTCTCCCAGATGGTGCGCTGCCTCGACATCCTGGAAGACTATCTCATCCAGAGGCGGTTAGTACAGGCTTCGGCATGCGCCACAGCTCCCCCACATCACCTCCATCCTCCACCGTAGGTAGAGAGTGAAAACAGCCTGGGGTGGGGACGTGGCCATTCTGTGCCTGCGTACCAAAGGGTCCGTTACAAGCTGCTGCTGGTGGGTGCAGAGATCCCAAATCTGGGCAGCTCTGGCCTGTCCGTTCTGTGTTGCCCAGGCCTACGAGTGACCGAATGGAGACCAGCCCTTCCCCTGGTCCTGGTTCCCATGAGCCCCGTATCCCAGCACCGTGCGTGGGGTTGTGATGATTTTGCTATTGTAAGAGGAACGACTTTTAAGAACAAGCACAGTGCACGCAGACTGAGGGGGCCCGAGCCTGCGCCTGTGCACAGGGCTCGTCAGTAAGTCCCAGCTGCCTGCGTGCCCACACTCAGCCCAGGGGAAGGTGCGAGAAGGGGTTTGTAGCCGCAGCCAGCTCAGGCCCTGCTGTGACCCTGCTCTCGCCTCTTCCCGTCCCCGAGCAGGTACACCTATGAGCGCATTGACGGGCGGGTGCGCGGGAACCTGCGCCAAGCTGCCATCGATCGCTTCTGCAAGCCCGACTCGGATCGCTTTGTCTTTCTCCTGTGCACGCGGGCGGGCGGGCTGGGCATCAACCTGACCGCCGCTGACACCTGCATCATCTTCGATTCAGACTGGAACCCGCAGAACGACCTCCAGGTAATGGGCCGGGCTGGGAGGGAAGGCTCCTGTCGCTCGTGCCGGGTAGGGAGGGAAGGGCAGCAGCACCCGAGCATGCTGGGCGTGGGGTGCTGTGCTGGGAGAGGGGACGTGTCACGGGGGAGATCACACTGTGGCTCCAAAAGCATGGGCGGGCCACAGACCAGGCAGCACGTTGTCCATCCCTGGGGTTGGAGGGGTGAAGTGTTGAGTGCCTCCTGTCTGCAGAGAGCCAGGGCTCCAGCCTGAGCCCCGTGTCCTTGCCTGGGCATGCAGGGGTCTCCAGTTCCTGCTCCACAGCCGCGCAGGCCTGGCGCTAACCAGCACCCGCTGGCAGAGCCCCGCTGGTTCAGCCGCAGGTCAGGGTGCGCTGGCGGCTGGGAGCCGACTGCGGCTCAGGTGGGGGAGTGGTGGGTGCTGATGTGATGTGCCGCAAACCACGCGGTCCCCGTCCTGCTGGGCTCACTGTGCTTGACGCTGTGCCCTCTGCACTCCCAGGCTCAAGCTCGCTGCCACCGGATCGGGCAGAGCAAGGCGGTGAAAGTCTATCGCCTCATCACCAGGAACTCCTACGAGCGGGAGATGTTCGACAAGGCCAGCCTGAAGCTGGGCCTGGATAAGGCTGTGCTGCAGGACATCAACCGCAAGGGCAGCACCAACGGGGTAGGTTGGCTGTCAGCGGGGCTGGGTGGCAGGCGATGCGGGAGGGTTCTCCTCCTTCCCTGCAAGTCACTGCCAGATTGGAACAGCGACCTGGGCAAGCTTCTGGGGAGGGAGAGCCTGGTCCCACACACTCACACTGCTGCTGTTCAGCCTGGCAGGCCGTCCCTGCACTGCCACGGGGTTGGGGGACACGTCTGGTGCTGTGTGTGGGTGACACGGACTGCAATTCCTGACAATCCCTCAGGAAGCATTTTGAAGCGACCTCTTTGCTGCAGCAGTGGGAGGTCTGGGTTGGCTTGGGGCATCTCGGCCCTCCTTCCTGGGGCAGAGGAAAGAGCCCTCTCCTGCTGTGCAGTGCCTGTGGTGTCTGGCCAGTTTGGTAATGCCCCCGTGTTTTGGGCAGGTTCAGCAGCTCTCCAAGATGGAAGTGGAGGACCTGCTGCGGAAGGGTGCATACGGTGCTCTCATGGACGAGGAGGATGAAGGATCAAAGTTCTGCGAGGAAGACATTGATCAGATCCTCCAGCGCAGGACACAGACCATCACGATCCAGTCCGAGGGGAAGGGCTCCACCTTTGCCAAGGTGGGCTGTGCTCCATCGGGAGGGAAGGGGGAGTCCTGCCCAGGTGGTGGGGGACGCGCAGGGCAGCCGTGGTGGGCTGGCCTCTTACTTGTGCGTTGAGACGTGTCTGCTCTTCTGGGCTGAGGGCTCCTTGCCATGGCAGCAGGCCAATGCCCAGAGCTGGAGCCTTCCCAGCCTGAGATGGGCTGATCTTCTGCTCTTGGGCTGAGCTCATTTGATCCGGCGTCTGTCACCTTCTGAACACCAGTGCTGCCTTAGTGTGGTGCTTTTCCGAGCAGAAATGGGGGTGGAGGCCTGGGCTGCCGGTGGCGTGGGAAGGAGCTGTGCTGCCGTGATGCACAGACCATGTCTGTCTCCAGCCTCGCTCTTCTGCTGCTGTGGGACCTGGCTCTGCAGGGAGACCCCCAGGCTGGTGGCGGCACTCAGCTGCTGGCCTGCACGGTGCGTGAAGCTGGTGCTGCTGCGTCGTGGGACGCTGTGCAGCGTGGGGCCCTGACAGCCCCACAGGAGAGAGCCCAAGCAGCCAGCTCTGTGCCACACTTGTGGCTGGTGTCTGCTGGGGGCACCAAGGGCCATCTGTCCCTCCTGCTCTCGTGGGTGGCACAGCCCAGGCTCCATTTCCAGTGGGTCAGGCAGGACTGCAGAAAAGAAGGGTTCAGCAAACAAAGACCCTCTGGCATGTGTCAGCGTGGGGTGTGATACCCCGTGGCAGTGAGACTGCACTGCAGGCAGATATGTTGGGGGTCTCTACATGGAGGAAGGCACATCTGGATGGTGGGTTGTGCCCTGTTCACTCCTCTTCTTTCGCTCCCAGGCCAGCTTCGTAGCATCAGGAAACAGAACTGACATTTCCTTGGACGACCCCAATTTCTGGCAAAAGTGGGCCAAGATAGCAGAGCTTGATACAGACGCCAAGAATGAAAAGGTAGGATCCAGCTTGTGGCTCCTGTGCCCCCGGGCTGCTCTGCCGCTGCGTGACATGGTCTCCAGGCTGGAGCTGCATGCTTCCGCTGGGCTCATGAAGGGATATGTGCTAGTGAGGGACTGCGAGGGAAGACTGACCCGTGAGTGCTGGCTAAGGCCTCGATTGCTTTAGCCACATGTTGGGCTGTGGCTTCCTGGTGCTTCAGGGTGCTCGGCCTGTGCGCCCAGCTACTCCCAGGCCTGGTTAAGGGGCGACAGTTGGGGCTGGCAGCGTGTGAGGGGAGGAGGGGATGGGACAGACAGTGCAATGGCATGCCTGCAAACCCAGCAGACTGGTGTGACACCAGTGTGTGAGCTGGAGCTGTGCTGAAGTTCCCCACAGCACAGGCAGGCACGAGTGCCTCCCGCTGCCGGCCGGGTTGGGTGCTGGCAGCCTGGGCGCTGGGGCTGGGGGCCTGGCATGGAGCAATACCAGGACGGTGCCGTGCTTCCCTCTGGGTGCCGGGTCTGGTCTCCCGGCTCCCTGACTGTCTCACCAAGCCCAGAGACCTTCATCAGCTTGAGGCACGCCAGGCCCAAGCTGCTGCGTGCCAAGTGCCAGCTCTTGCTGTGTCTGCGGATGGTGGGGTGAGCAAGGCTCTTCCCATGCCCAGGGAAGCTGCATAACCATTCCCCAGCGCAAACCCAAGTCCGGGTGAGCCCCAGCACCGTGGGCAGGGGGGAGCGTTTGGCCTGGCAGCTCTGGAGGAGGCCTCGCGAGCTGACATGAGTTTGTACACTCCAGCTCTTCGAGCCCTGGAGCTGGCGGTGTTGGGCGCGTTTGTGTCACCACAGACGCCAGGTCGCGCTGGCTGAGGGGGTGCTGTGTGTCGGGGTGAAGCTCGGCGGAGTGCCCCGGCTCTCCTGACGGCACGCGGAGAAGAAGCCATGCTGCGTGCCACTGCGCCCACTGGCCTGGGCTCCCTCTCCTCTCCCCAGCTGGCCCCCCAGGCCCTTTGCAGGGCCGCAGCACCCCTGGGCCTGTTCAGGGAGCCTTCAGCCCAGCAGCAAGTCCAGCCATTTAGTCACCTAGCAAAGTGGACTTGCCATTAGCTGAGGCTGCTGGGGAGCAGGTGACAGCAGAGCAGGTGGGTTCCTGGAGTTGGCTGTGTCACGTTGTCCTGTTTAATGCCGAGGTAATAACCACGCTGCTGTGATTTATTCATAATATGTGATGTGTGAGCTCCAGCACGGGGGGATTTTGAGGAGCTGCAGTGGCACGGTGGTGCTGGGACGTTGCTGGTCAAGAGGGTTGTGTACTGGCACCCTCAGGTACTGGTCTCTTACTGGCTTCGTGAATGTGAGGGCAGCCCTGGAACTGGGGGCCCTTGCTGAGCAAGCGCTGGGCTGTGGTGCTCTAGTGGGAGCAGTGCACTGGCCGCGCTGGAGCAGGCAGTGGGTGCTGGCTGGAAGGCAACACCTCTTTGCAGAGAAGTGTCTCTTTCTGGTGAAGATGCCAGTGCTGTGAGGGCTGTGAGGTGCCGTGCTGCTTCCCTGCCTCGGCTGCGCTTACAAGGAAGGGCCGTTGCAGGAAGGCTGAATCTCATGGCTGCGGCGCTGGGTTTGTCAGAGCATCACTGTGTGTGGATGCTTGGTTTGGTTCGGGTCTCAGAGCTCTGTCCTAGGGTAGAGCAGGCTGGGGAAGGGGCTGCCAGGGGCTCGGTGCCTCAGGGGATGGACACAGCCCTGGACGGTGTCTGCAAAGGCTCGCCCTTGCTCAGCTTCTCATCTTCTCTGAGCAAGGTGCATGTGAGGTCTCTGGGGCAGCTGGGTTTGGCCCTGACAGCACAGGAGGTGTCGCGAGAGGAGCTCCGGCTTGGGCAACTCCTCCGGTGCTTCCCCCTGCTCTTACAGAGCCAACCGCACCCTCGTGCTGCCTGGTGCATATTTTCTGTGCCCAACTGAACACTAGCCACGTTCACTGAGGCTGGGGGGCTGTTAAAGACCCTGTGGGTCAGGCTCAGTATCCAGGCATTGCTTTAGAAACAAACCTCTCTGAAAGCTGAACTTGAATAGGGCTAAAGGGAGCTGCCCAGGGCTTTTCCTGGCCTGACGGGGCAAGTGGGGGCAGGTTGGGATTGTGCCACCCCTTCCTCCATCAGCGTTTGCAGCCCTGCTGTCCTGCCTTTGGGGATGGGAATGAGGGGTAAAGCTGAGTGGAGCTGGCAGGCCCATCAGCATATCCGGGCGAGGGAGCTGCGGACTGTAAACGGATGCTCCCGCAGTCTCTTCTCCTGCCTTCACTGGCAGCCTGGCTCCTTCCCAGTGGTGGCTGTGGGCAAACGCAGCAGCTGGAGCTTCGGTGACTCGGTGCTTGGCTTCCTCTGGTCTCGTAGCAGAGCTGCCGATCGTTCCCCGCGCGCCGCCGGGGAGCGTTTCCTGGGGGTAGTATCCCTGTTCTTGGCTCCTGCCTGCTCTGCCCACTAAAGGAGCTCTCTAGCTGAGCGCTGAGACGGAGCTGGGAGCGGCAGCTGGGGCCTGAAAAATTCCAGCTAAGGCAGCAACGCCAAAGCGAGTGTTAGCAGCAAGAGGGAGGCCCCGCAGCTCTGCAGAGCTCACCGCTCTAGCAGGGAGAATGGGAGAGGGGGCAGCAGGGGGGGGGGTGTCCCACGTGCATAAACCCCAGGCAGATTTCGATGACATGGATTCATTCAACAGGGTGGGGGAAAGGAGAGGAGGCAGGTACATGCTATTTGTTGCTCCCTCCTGCAGCTTCTTGGAAGCTGCTTTTCCTCTTCCAGCCCACCTATCTCCCCCTGACACTGAAATTCCACTGCCTCCAGCGCAGCGCTCGGCGCAGGCGGTGCTGGGGGGCCTGGAGTATGATTCAGAGCTGAGTCAGCTGCTTGTTGTCAGCAGCTTGAACCCAGAGGGCCTGATTTTCAGCTGCTGTTCAGGCTGAATTCTGTGCTGGCCAGGAGTTGTCTCGTGTGTGCAGGCAGAACCGCAGGCTGGTGATTTGGAGCAGGTATCCCAGTGGGAAGGTGATGGCTAGCCAAGGGGCTGGCGAGCTGGGAACCAGGGCTGTGAGCAGAGCAGCGTGGCAGTGTGGAGAAGAGGGCGCGCTGTGCCCTGAAGGCATCATGCCCGTACCTGAGCGCGTTCTCCTC
>WHYT01015297.1:250365-279684 GCA_009806455.1 Tetrax tetrax | reverse complement strand
GGGGTAAAGCTGAGTGGAGCTGGCAGGCCCATCAGCATATCCGGGCGAGGGAGCTGCGGACTGTAAACGGATGCTCCCGCAGTCTCTTCTCCTGCCTTCACTGGCAGCCTGGCTCCTTCCCAGTGGCGGCTGTGGGCAAACGCAGCAGCTGGAGCTTCGGTGACTCGGTGCTTGGCTTCCTCTGGTCTCGTAGCAGAGCTGCCGATCGTTCCCCGCACGCCGCCGGGGAGCGTTTCCTGGGGGTAGCATCCCTGTTCTTGGCTCCTGCCTGCTCTGCCCACTAAAGGAGCGCTCTAGCTGAGCGCTGAGACGGAGCTGGGAGCGGCAGCTGGGGCCTGAAAAATTCCAGCTAAGGCAGCAACGCCAAAGAGAGTGTTAGCAGCAAGAGGGAGGCCCCGCAGCTCTGCAGAGCTCACCGCTCTAGCAGGGAGAATGGGAGAGGGGGCAGCAGGGGGGGGGGTGTCCCACATGCATAAACCCCAGGCAGATTTCGATGACATGGATTCATTCAACAGGGTGGGGGAAAGGAGAGGAGGCAGGTACATGCTATTTGTTGCTCCCTCCTGCACCTTCTTGGAAGCTGCTTTTCCTCTTCCAGCCCACCTATCTCCCCCTGACACTGAAATTCCACTGCCTCCAGCGCAGCGCTTGGCGCAGGCGGTGCTGGGGGGCCTGGAGTATGATTCAGAGCTGAGTCAGCTGCTTGTTGTCAGCAGCTTGAACCCAGAGGGCCTGATTTTCAGCTGCTGTTGTTCAGGCTGAATTCTGTGCTGGCCAGGAGTTGTCTCGTGTGTGCGGGCAGAACCGCAGGCCGGTGATTTGGAGCAGGTATCCCAGTGGGAAGGTGATGGCTAGCCAAGGGGCTGGCGAGCTGGGAACCAGGGCTGTGAGCAGAGCAGCGTGGCAGTGTGGAGAAGAGGGCGTGCTGTGCCCTGAGCGCGTTCTCCTCTCTGTCTCTCATAGGAGAGCCTGGTCATCGACAGACCCCGGGTACGGAAACAAACCAAACACTACAACTCCTTTGAAGAGGACGAGCTGATGGAGTTCTCTGAGCTGGACAGTGACTCAGATGAGCGACCCACGCGCTCGCGGCGCTTCAATGAGAAGACACGGCGATACCTGCGTGCTGAGTGCTTCCGCGTGGAGAAGAACCTGCTCATATTCGGGTGAGTCTCGCCCCTTCTCAGAGAGCACAGCCTCAACCTGTCCCAGAGCCTGCGTGCACGGGCCACTGGCTGCCCCAGCCACTTTCTGTCTGTCCCGCTTGCAGTGTCCACTCCTTCCAGAAGCGACCTCCCTGGAGAGACCTGGGCCCCAAGTGAACACTTGGGAGGGACGGAGGGTTAGGGGGGAAAATCATGAACTGGAAGTTGGCGCTTCCAGAGTCTGCTCCTGCCTCTGTCCTGTTCAGTCCTGGGCAAACCTCTTCCTATCTCTGCTCCTGTAATGTGGGGGCAGAACACCCCTCTCCAGGGGAGCTGGCAGGACCGTGCCCCTCAGCGAGCTCCTGGAGAGAGGTGCCGGTGAGGTCTCTAGTTGCACAGGAGCGTTTACTCTGTCTGTGTTCCTGCTGTTCCAGCTGGGGACGCTGGAAAGATATCCTGACCCATGGGCGGTTCAAGTGGCACCTGAACGAGAAGGACATGGAGATGATTTGTCGGGCCTTGCTGGTCTATTGCGTCAAACACTACAAGGGGGATGAGAAGATTAAGAGTTTTATCTGGGATCTCATCACGCCAACAAAGGACGGCCAGAACCAGGCTCTGCAGAATCACTCAGGTATTGCGTGTTCTCTCTGCCATTGCACCTGTACCCGTCGCCACTGTGCCAGCCTGCGGAACCAAGGCTGCACAAGTCAAAGCAGAGCTGATTGAAACAGCCAGCCAGCAGTTGTGCTTGAGCACTGCAACTCTCTGTGCAGAGAAAGTGGCTGCCATGGAACTGACCTCCACACAGAGCCTCAGAGCCAGCAGCAGGGGCTGGCTGGGTGGGGGAGGCTGTTTCATGGCTCCCAGTGCCATGGCTGGTACAGAGGGAGCCTCGTGGCGGGAGCAGGGATGCCATCCTACTCTCAAGTGAGCGCTGCTAAGTTTTCTCTGGCCTGTGAGTACTGTGAGGCTTCCCCCGCACAGGGAGACACCAGGCAGTGAGCTCATGGGGCGCTGGTGACCACAGGAACACGTTGGGTGTGATAGGTGTGAGGGTACTTATTCCACTCAGAGCGTAGACATGGCTGGCTGTTCCTCAGGCACGGCAGGATGCAGCGCGGATCGTTGTACAGGGACCCTGCTGTGCCCGTTGGCAGCACTGGCCCTGACACCAACAGCTGAGATCCCAGGTCACCAGCGTGTCTCCTCCCATCACAGTTCTTGTCCTGGGTGTACTGGTCTGCAGTGCCAGCCCTGGTGCGGTGTTGGTTTGTCCCGAGAGCTCTGCAGTGCAGAATCCCACGCGAGCGGTGCTGCTTCTCTCACTCCATCTAGCACAACCCTTTACCTTAGGCCTGGTTGTGCCCTCCCTCTTCAGAGGACTCGTACGCTGACTTTCCTCACGCGCGGTGTGTGAGGTCCACGTTACCGTGCCACGTGTCCGATTTGTGATGACACCTGCATTCTGTTGGGTGGAGGTTTCCAGCCTATCCTCAGCTTCAGGCGGGGGCCGCCCAGAGCCCCGCTCTCCCGCAGGCTCTGGCTCTGCCTGCGCAGTGGGGCGCTGCGGATTCGCCCTCCTGCCTGCAGTGCAGCATCTGCTCTCTGTAGGCATCCCTTGGGGCTGGAGCGGCACAGCAAATAGAGCCCACCGTGGAAACAGCGTCGTGCAGCCGCAGGGGCTTTTGTCTTTAGTGCTGTGAAGACAGAGCCGGTGCTGGCTCCTTGGATCAGCTGGAGGGTTGTGACCTGGGACACGTGGTCACGGCCCGTTCTGTGGCAGAGGACTCTGCGCTGACCTAGCAGCACAGTGCCTGCATCCTGCGGCTTTCAGGACAGGTGAGTTGGGCTGGGAGGGCCGGCCGGGGGACGCCGCAGCGCTCCCTCGGGGTGGTCGGAGCCCCACGGCCCTGTGCTGCTTGTTGTGCACGTGTGATCTGTGGCTCAAGGTGAGTAACGAGGGGGCTGGTACTCCCCAGCCTGCTTTTGGCATCAGGGAGCCAGGCTGAACCTGGGCCTCCTGTTTCGAGGTGGTGGAGCGCAGGGAAGGATGTTCTGCAGCGGTGCTGTCACTGAGCCCCAAGAGCATGCTGTGTGTTGCTTGATGCTTAAAACCCAACATCACCATTTCCTTCTGACTGGAAATGTCCAGCTGGCTTCACAGTGGGAGGTGTGAGCACATGGCCTTCAGTGTCTTCCTTAAGTTACTTCAGTCACCTGCAATGTGAGCTGCTCTGGCAGTGCTGCCTCCTGCCCTCGCCACGTAGCCCGGCCCAGCGCGGTGCTGTGACCAGGCTCCAGAGCCCCGTGGGGAGCAGAGCAAGAGTAAGAAACCATTGGCCCATGTGAATGGGCTGGGTTTAGACAGTGCCAGGTAACAAACAAGCTGCAGTTTCAGTGGAGGGCCAGGAATGCTTTGCTGCAAGAGCAGCACTAAAATTGACGCATTTGGATATTTACCAGAGGGAAGCAACCAGGAGCTTCTCCATCAGCTCTTCAGAATGGCTTTTCCCACCTGTGAAACCTCAATGTGGTCTTGGCCGGAGGAATGACAAAACCATCTAGCCTAACCTCAGGAGGAGAGCAGAGCCCTGCAGCGCGGAGGAGCCGCGCGGCGAGCGCTGCTGTGGCTCACCAAGGAGCCTGAGGTACCACTCATGTTTGCAGAGAGCTGTCCAGGTGAGATGTGCTCTGGAGCTTCATGATGGGCAGAAAGCAGCAGCAACCTCCCGCCCTTGCTAGTGCTTCCTGGGGCTGATCCTTCTCAGTCTCCTCTCCGTGCGACTATGAGGGACGCGTGCAGCACACGAGCAGCCCAGCGCACAGCTCTGCTCTGATCCAGCCTCATCCTGGAGAGGCTAGGCTGCTGGGGAAGCAACATCTGCCCAAGGTTCGTCAAGCCAATTCAGGGCTGGGGACAGGAGCCCTGGTGCCCACTGCAGGCCTCCAGTAGCCACGTGCGCTTTAGCCCTTGTCCTGCCCTGGAGCTGCAAACTTACGCAAGTGATGAGGACACAGCAATGTTCTCTCTTCTTCGCTGGTGCTGCAAGACCAGATGGATGGGATGAGACTGCTGAGGTGCTTCTTTCCCCTTCACACAAGAAGGCAGGAGAGGACATCTGCGGGATCTTGCCTCAGGAGCGGCTGCCCAGGGAGGCAGCTCATCCCTCTCGGAAGACTCCAAAAAAAGTGACCCCACCAAGAATTGTTTCCACTTTCTGCTGTGAACTCGCATCTTATTTCAAGGTTGAAAATGAGTTTCATTTTCAGCTCCAGCCACTGGATCTCATTTTATCTTTGTCAGCCAGATGGGACTGTGATCCTTTTCCCTTCGGTATCTTTGCCAAGTGTAAATGCCCCCTGCAGCGATCTGGTTCCCGTGCAGCCCTCCTCCTGATTTAGGGAACAGGAAACAACCCTTACCACTCAGATCATCAGGATTGTCTTCTGGTGTTTGATCATTTGGGAGCCTCCTGTTTGGACTCATGTCCCAGATCACTGTCGTCCCAATAGGGTGAACTTCAGAGCTGGCTGTAGTGTCTAGGTAAGGCTCTAAGAGCTGTGCCCAGGACCAGAGTCCCTTCCCTGCTTCGCTGTGATGTTTTTATACGTCAGGGGGCTGTGTTACCCTTTGGGCTCACCGAGAACTCACTGCAGTTCAGTTTCTGTGGCGATCCCCAAGTTTTTCTCGGAGACTGAGCCTCCCACGCTCCGCGTTTACTCTGTGTACTTCCCCCATCCCTGGCCCACCAACCTGCCGCAAGGAGCTTTGCACGGCCTCCTCCAGCTCCTCGGCCCCACTGCCCTGCCTGGGCACCGCAGTGCCAGAGACGCCTCGCGGCAGTGCCCGGCCTGGCCCGCGGTGCCCACGGTGCTCACTGCCTGCCACTTACCGTTACAGGCTTGTCAGCGCCAGTGCCCAGAGGCAGGAAGGGGAAGAAGACGAAGAACCAGATGCTGCTTCCCGAAATAAAGAACGCAGACTGGCTTGCCACCTGCAACCCTGAAGTCGTCCTGCACGATGACAGCTACAAGAAGCACCTCAAACAGCACTGCAACAAGTGAGTGCAGGAGCCCAGGCTGGCTCGTGGAGACCATGGGCTCGCAGCCTTTGCCTTGGGGAGGGTGGCAGGGAGCTGCAAGGAGCCCATGTAGGACCGTCATGCTCTGGCTGCTGGACTGTTCTCAGGTGCTCCTCCAGCTGACAGGATTCATGTCCTGAGCAGCAAACCTCTGGCCGCAGGGCTGGGCACTGTGGCGTGACGCCACGTGGCCAGTGCCTGTCCTGCTTTGAGAAAGGGGGTCCTCCCACGTGGGAGAACACGCTGTTGAGCAGGTTTGCCTGGCCCTGCTGACCCTCGGAGCATCCCCCTGCACGTGCTCTGATGAGGGCCATTGGCCAGGCCCTGGGCTGGCATTTGAGCACCTGCGTGCTAGCGTGTGTTCCTCTTTGCTGCCCCGGCACAGGGTTCTGCTGCGGGTGCGAATGCTCTACTACCTGAAGGCTGAAGTGCTGGGGGAGGCCGCGGACAAAGCCTTCGAGGGGACCCCTGCCAGGTAGGGACCTTACGGTGAGCCCTGCGATGCTTCTCAGGGAGGTGGTGGCAGCACTCAAGTCCTGCCGCAGCCGTTCAGCTCTGCCTTGGCTTGGCTCACTGCGGCTACGGGCAGCTTGGTCTCTGTGGTCAGATCCCCAGGTCTTGCTCAGGCAAAGCTTCATCCTTTGGTGGCAGCGCTGCCTGAGCAGGAGCTGTGGCCATGGCCGCCCTGTTGAGGCAGCTCTGATGCTGCAGCGCCAGCCTGGGGGATGGTGGGGACACCTGAGGACCCCCAGCAGCCCACAGGAAAATATCTCCGTGTGCTTTTCATCCGAGGTGGGAGCCTGCAGAGACTGTGCCCAGTTCCCAGGGCCAGGCCTCGGAGCAGAGCATGTCCCATCACTGTGGCCCGCAGCCCCTTCCCTGTGCTGGGGACAAGTTTCCTAGAGCAGAGGCTGCTGCCTTCCCCCGCACAGCGCCATCAGCACGAGTCTGCGCAGAGGCGTTGCAGCCCGCCCCACCGGACCTGCAGTTCCTTTGGGGCTGGTCTGTTCGAAGTGGTTTCTCGCAAGAGGTGCTGTTTAGGTCAGACGGGATCTCACCCACCCTGGTGTTGGGTGAGTGGCAGGGGAGAGGGGCTGCACAAGCCTCCTCGTCTCTGGAAAAAGAGGATGGGGAAGGCAGGGGGTTGTGGTGGAGCCAAGGCTCTCTGACCCCAGGGAGATGTGCACGCCACGCCATGGCGAGGCCCCAGGCCAGCCTTGCGTTTGTTAGCTGTCCCCAGGCCAGCCATGGCTCCTGTCTCCCCCTGCCCCTGCCCAGCAGTGCCCAGTGCGCTCCAGTGTCCGGTGAGGCTGGGAGAGGGACATTCATACTTTGTCTGCTGCAGGGAGCTGGACGTGCTGCTGCCAGACATCGACTACGTGGAGATCCCTGTGGATTGGTGGAATGCCGAAGCCGATAAATCCCTGCTTATTGGTGTCTTCAAGCACGGTGCGTATCATCTTGTCCGGTGCGTGCTGGTGCGCGAGGGGGACCCCAGTGGAGCACCTGTCCAGAGCTCCGGTACCTGGAGGGGCCGTCACGTCAGTGCGACGGGGCAGAGCCCTGGCCATGCGCCGCAGCTGCGCAGCACCATGGCAGCTCTCCCCAGGCACCAGCAGCTGCGGCGCTGCCGGCTCGTTGGGGTGGTGGGGCAGGGGCACCGCGGTGCCCAGGGTGGCCATGCCCAGTGTTGTGGCAGACTCCTCTGGTGTGCCAGGAGCAGCATGTGGTTTCCACGGGAGGGCAAGGAGGAAGGCGCAGAGCCTCTCCTGGCATCCCCAGCCTTGTCCTGAAGTGCCCTGCTGCCTGCAGGAGCTGCAGGGCTGCGCACAGCTCTCCGGGCGCTGTGCTGCCTGCCGGCATGGAAAGGCTGACCTTGCTCTTTGCCTGCTGCCCAGGGGCTGCAGAGCGATTAGCAGCTTTTGGGAAAATGTTCTGAATTTCTCAGGGGGAGAATTGCTCTCACAGTAGCAGACACAGAGTGAGAGCTAGCTGAGGAGCTGTGTCCCACAGAGCAGGAGGTTTGCCTGAACCAGGCTCAGGCCTGGCTTTGTGCTGTCTTCTCCTTTTTGATGGCCCATGGCCCTCGGCAGGTTACGAGAGGTACAACGCCATGCGGGCAGACCCTGCACTGTGCTTTCTGGAGAAGGTGGGCATGCCGGATGAGAAGCTGCTCTCCGCGGAGCAGGGCGTCAGCGATGGGGCCCAGGACGCTGCCGAAAGGTGGGCAGGGGATGGAGCCAAGCTCTCAGGGACTCCCTGGCTCACTCCTGGGGGCCATGCTAGCAGTGGGGCAGAGCTGTGGGGTGAGCTGTGCGCAGAGAGGCGGAAGGAAGCGGATCGTGTGTCTGAGCACGGTGGGCAGGGAGGAAGGCAGCGGGGAGGTGGCTCCCCGGTATGAGGCGGAGAGATGGCTTGAGCACCAATTTTCTACTCCCTCCTGCGGATGACCGGCGCAGCCAAGGGGGCTGTGCTGCCGCTACCAGGGACTAATGCACTTTCTTACCCAGGGGTGGCATGGAAAAGGAAGAGAGCGGTGGAGAAAAGCTGGAGGGGCTGTCAAAACAGGAGGTGAGTGGCATTCATGGTGATGGATGCGTGTCTGCTGCTGCCAGGCCTGCCCTCCGCCCCGCGCTGCAGGCTGGGCTCCAGCTCTGCTGTGGGGCACCGGGGAAGCAGTGCTGCCGGTGACCCTGCTCTGCGCCGGCTTTGCTGTGCCGTGCACAGGCTCTGCCCCACGCTGTCTGCGTTGTCTCTGCTTACTGGAGCACAGCTTCTGCTGTTGCCTCTGTGTTTGCTGCGGACCTGGGCAGCATCCACCTCGCGGGGAGCTGAGGGCGATCGAGGGCTGGGGACGGCCAGGGTGCTGGCTCTCACACTCGGCTTCAGGAGCCACATGGGGCCCCTGGCAAAGGAGTTGGGGTGTCCAAAAAAAAGTGGCTCTGGGGAGAGGAAGAGCAGTGAACGAGGCAGCATGGGAGGGTGCAGGGTTCATTTGAGCTGTGGAAGTCGTCGCACTGCGGCTGTCCCGGGCAGTGGCACTGCAGCCTGTGTCACTGCAGCGCACCTCCCCTCCAGGCCCAAAATGGACAGCGCTGCCCCTCTGAGCTGTCACCTCCCCTGCCCGAGCCGCTCTGACGCTGTGTGCTGAGGGCAGCCAGCAACTGCAGCCCCAGGACACAGGACACATGGCTCTGCCACCCTGCACCCTGCCAGGGCCAGGGGGACTGCGGGGCCGGGGGGTTCGGTGCGGGGCTGGAGAGCCCTCTCTGACGGCTTCCTTCTGCAGGATATCGTGGCTGCTGGGGTGGGCGAAGCCAGCGAGAAGCGGGACGAGGCAGCGGCAGGTGAGGCCGTATCTCTTGCGGCACGTGGCTTCCCAGGGGCCAGTGTGGCACAGCCGGAGCCGGAGCGCTGAGGCAGGCGCTGCCGGGTGGGGGGGGCACACTGCAGGATGAGAGGGATGCGCTGCTCTGTGTTCGTGGGTTGAGCTGGGCAGGCTCCTGTCAGGGGCCCTCCTGTGCAGACCAAGTCACGTGTGACCCAGGGATGGGCCCTGTGGCGGGGCAGCCGGCGTCCTGAGAAAGGGTGTTTCCAGCCAAAGCCACCCAGGGGTGCCTGGAAGCCGTCAGCTTGCCCTTGTCCATGTGGTTGCCTGCATGAGATGAGCATGCAGGGTCTCTGCAGTGGGCAGTGCTGGTGGATGGTCACTGCAGCCCCCCACTCATGGCTGTGATCCCTGGTGTCCCCCGTGGGAGGGAGAAAGCGGGAGGGAGCTCTTGGAGCCGGACAGAGTGACACGGGGACCTGTGGCTTTGTGTGTGCGTTAAATACTAATGTCCTTCCTGATGTTTGAAGCCCAGGATGGCTCCGACTCAGACAGATCCTGCTGGCCTGTCTCATCTGCCCTCACAGCCAGACTGCGGAGGCTCGTCACCGTCTACCAGCGCTGCAACCGCAAAGAGCTGCCTCCCCGTGCCGATATGCTGGTGCCCGGTAACCATGGATACTGGCTGCAGGACGACATGTTCAGGAGAGCCTCTGAGATGGACTCGGTGAACAAAGAAATGCAGAAAAGGTAACGCAGCGGAGGGTCCTTTCCAACGCTGATTTAGTCCTGTTGAAATCCTTGCCCCCCTGGATTTACCCAGGTAAAAGTCACCATGGCTGTCCCTGCAGCCAGCTGCCTGCGTGACAGAGGCGCACGGGTCCTTGCTGGGCAGGGGGACGCTGCTCCCAGCCACGAGGGAGCCTGGCAGCTCCGGCCGCCAGCCCGGCCGGGGAGCAGCCTCCACTGTAGTGTGTGGGTAGGCACTGGTGACACGATGGAAGGCAGCAAGGGGAGAGCCCTTCAGGGTCAAATCCAGTTCTGCTGGGCCAGGGATCGCCCCCCAGCCCCAGCAGAGTGGTGCTGCTTGGGCACACTGTGGGCAAGGGGTGACGGACGAGCGCTGTCACAGCCCACGTGGCCTTGCTGACCCTCGTGGCTCTCACACCGCTGCGTTAGTCTCCTGCTCGTGGCCTTGGAAGCCCAGTGGTGGCGTATCCTGGTTGTGGTGTGCTCCCATTTTGTTTGCGTCCCAGTAAGTGGAAGGATGGTGGAACAGTGCTGGCACCCTGCGTGGCTCTCTGCAGAGACTCCACCAGTGCCAGTCCCCAGTGCGCAGGCCCGGCACTCCTGGGCTGCGGGGGCTCTCTGTGCTCAACAGGCCTCGATGGCTTTGTCTCCTGTGAACCTGTCCCCGTTGCAGGAACCCACGTAACCGCTGGGTGTCTGTGCTGCCCTGCGCTCTCCACCTGTGGCCTCCTTGTCTGAAAGCCGCTCCAGCCCACGGATCTTCCCTCTCCCCTTCCTCTGGACCTCTCCCAGTTTAGGGTCCCCTCTTTGATGTGGGGGTACCAGTGATTGTGCTGTGGACACCACAGTAGCCTGTGGGCTTTTTTCCTTTAGGTCTCCTTACGTGGGTGTCCTAAGCAGTTTCCTACCAGCCTTTAATTTGAGGCCTTTCAACAAACTCCCTGTTGGGCTCCTTGGTTTGCATCATTGTTTTTTTAATTAACTTTCTTTGTGTTACTCTCCTTTTTGGAATGAAATGTCACCGCAGAGGGCTCACGGCCCCTGGGAGCAGGGGTGGAAATGCTGGTCGAGGTGTATTTGGGTCAGCTGGGGAGTGCTGCAGGTGCTGTCACCCTGGCTGCTTTCCCTTGACATGTCCCAGCTGGTGCTGACTTGGAGCTGCGATTCAAAGGAGCTGAGATTTGACTTTCAGCTTTCTTCAGCCCACAGCACTCACCTCTCTCTGCCATGACCTGCTCCTGCGCTTGCCCCGCAGTTTGTACCCACGTCTGTTCTCTGGGGCCTGTTTCTCCACGCTCTCTTGGCCCAGGGCTGTATTTGCCCGGGACCCTCTTCACCATCTCTGTCCTGGGTCATTCCTTTGAATGATCTCTACAGGATGAAAGCTCAGAGGGTGCAAACCAGAGTGAAAGTTGTCCTCTAACAGTGCTGTAACTGAACCCCCCCCGGCCACGGCTGCTTTCCTTTAGTGGGGAGGGGGTGACACCCACCCCTGGCACCCAGGAGTCCACAGGAGTCAGCAGGGTCGATGGTGTTTGTTACTGGGACCCTTAGAGCAATGAACCCCAGTCCCAGTTTCCCTCTGGAAGAGGCTGGATGAGAGCTGTGTCTGCAGCACCTTCCTTTCTAATTCCTGGTACAGAGAGTTTGCCTTGCCGTGGGGGTGATGAGACAGCTCGATGTGGCAGAAAGCAAGTAGCTGGGATAGGTTTCTGCCTCAGCTGCTGGAGCCTGCGCCCCGCCGGCAGCACAGCCAGGCGCTGCGCTTAATGTTTTTTCAAACAGCCAAGTGCTTTTTCAACAGTGAGCCAAGAGCCAGCGGGCCCCTGGCCTTCGCTCCTCCTCACTGTGCGCCCTAAGGCAAGGGACCGCGGGTTGCGGTGCTCTCCTTGGTGCGCTCCTCCTGGCAGCTCCCCCCAAACTGATGGGCAGTAATGAGTTAGTCCTCTCTGACCCTCTCTGCCTGGTCCCTTGCCCGTGCTGGGACCAGAACATCTCATTGGTGTTTGTGTCTCCTCCCTGCCCCACAGGTGGACCAGGAGGGAGCAGGCAGATTTCTACCGCACCGTCTCCTCCTTTGGGGTCATCTATGACCAGGAGAAAAAGGTCTTTGACTGGACCCAGTTCCGAGCCATCTCTCGACTGGAGAAGAAGACAGATGAGAGCCTAGAGAAGTACTTCTACAGCTTTGTAGCCATGTGCAAGAATGTCTGTGGTCTCCCACTGTGGAAAGAGGATGGTGAGTGGAAATCGTGTGGCCTGTGGCGGGTAAGGGTAGGTCCAGGTAGCATCGGGTCAGAAATGGTCCCACCGCTCTTGTGAAGCAGGAGAGCAAGGGAGGACTGTCAGGGACAGTTGGAGGCACGAGACACCAGCCAGGCTGTGGGCTTGCAGAAGCCACGTGCATTTTTGGCTGCCTTGCCACCACCATGTACCACCTCCCCAGCACAACTGGAGCCCTGTGGGCTCCAGGCCCTGCTCTCGCAGGTCTCACAGGAGCTCTCCCGTGAAATCACAACCAACTTTATCCAAGACAGCAACCTCTCCATGTGAGGGAGGAGGAGAAAAGCCGCAGTTCACATCTCCTCCACGCTGGAGCTGGGGGTTGTTTGGGCGATCTGCATTGCTGCTTTCTTTCCAAACATCTCTGTGCTGGTGCTGGACAGAGTCTGCGCTGTGCCCGTGCTGTGGGAGCTCTGCTAGAGGGTAAGGGGAGTCTGAACCCAGCGCAGGAGGCTTGGGCAGCTGGGCCAACACACAGGTTTTCTCAGAGTGCCCTGCAGAGGCCCGGTGCGTTGGCACCATGCAGGACATGGCAGATGACAAGCTGCCTGGGGGCTATTTAAGCACGAAGTGATTTGCTTCTAACAGCAGCAGAAAGGATTACATCTCAGACCCCTCAGGAGGTCTGGTCCCAGGTGCAGTTCTTTGGAGATGAGTGTTAATGCCTTAGGTGGGGGTTCCTCACCAAAAGAGCTGCACGAGTTGAGGGACTCCCTTCCCTGGGCACCTGCTGAAGGGCTACCAGAAGCTCAGGCCCCAGGGAGCCGCTCTGCCAGCTGGTCCGCAGAGCTCCAGCACTGCTGGCACTGATGGAACAGAGTTCAGACAAGACTCTGAAATCCTCTGCAGCCGAGTGCCTCTCTTGGTCCAGCTGCTAAAGTTGAGGGAGTTTACTCCCGTGTGTCCATTTGGTGGCAAATGAATGGTGGTGAGACTGGGAAATGAAGCCTCAGCAATGGTGACAAGCACTCCCCCCGCCTCACGAGCACTCCCCCTCACCTCAGCTGCAGTCTCAGCGAGAGTTAAAACTCGCCTTGCTCCTCACTGCCTCTGAGTAACTCTTGTCAGTCTGTGTAACGGGGCCTTGGCTTTTCTGTCCCTGCTGTAGGTCCCCCAGACCCTGACATCTACGTGGAGCCCATCACGGAGGAACGTGCTGCCAGAACTCTCTACCGTATCGAGCTTCTGCGAAAAGTGCGCGAGCAGGTCCTCAAGTGTCCGCAGCTCCACGAGCGGCTCAAGCTGTGCCGGCCAAGCCTGTACCTGCCGGTGTGGTGGGAGTGTGGCAAACATGACCGGGACCTGCTCATCGGCACCGCCAAGCACGGCCTGAATCGCACTGACTACTACATCATGAATGACCCGCAGCTGTCTTTTTTAGATGCGTACAGGAACTATGCCCAGCATAAAAGAACAGGGATCCCAGGCCCAGAAACCCTTTGCTGCCTTTACCAGACTAACTCCAAACTCTACGGTTCTCCTCTGTACAGCCAGGTGGGCCGGTCTTGTGAATCCCTGGAGAACGAAGCCGAGAGTCAGATCAAGCTAGAAGCCGTAGACAACACTATGTCCCAGGCTGGAGGCAGTCCGCCGGATGCACACTGTGAAACATTCATGTCTAAAGTCCGGGACATCATTTCCAGTAACTACGATGAGAGCTCTCTGCCAGAGTCGCTGGTGTGCATGATGTACGACGAGAAGGCCTGTAACAGCGAGCAGAGCTCCCTCGCCCGAGACAGCCCAAGCTGCACAGATGTTGGAAGCGGCGTTGCTAAACTCTCCGAGGGCAAGCTGGAGGGGGATGAGGATCCTTCCAGCTGCGATGCAGAGGCCATGAGAGAGACTCCCTTCCTGGAGGGTTTGCAGGTGGGCTGTGACCGAATGGACAGTCAGAACGAGGAAGCTGAGCCTTCACCTTCTACCCCCGAAGGTGACCCTTCGCGGAGCGTCCCAGCAGAGCTCTGCGAAACCTTGCAGCAGAAGGGAGACCTCACCAGCCCTGTGCCCGTGCTGCCCGAGCGTGGTGCCATGGAAGGAGTCTTAAGCATGGGGCTCTACGGTCCCAGTCTTCACAACTATGAAATAAAGGTTCCTCCTGAGCAAAGGTTCATCAATCTGCTGCAGGAGAAAGGAATCGAGGCGAAGTCAGGGCCAAGTCAGAGCCACAGCGAGGAAGATGAGGAGGAAGAAGAGGACGATGATAACTCTGAGGCAACAGCAGATGTTGTGGAAGACTTGAGTGGTCCCAGGACCAGGGCCAGTTGTGACCCCGAACCTAACGAACTGGCGGGCGAGGAGCCGAGCTCTGGCCTCCCCACACCCGAGGGCACTTGCCCAGAAGACGTGAATGGCGAGAGAGAGTCCCTGGGGCTGGGGACACCTGGAGGGCTGGGGGAGCCTGGGACAGACGGCAGGGAGAGCCATGGCCTGGATGAAGAGAACACCTTGCAGCACTCACGGGGCCAGGCTCGGAGCCAGGCTTGCCGCCTGCCGGCGTCTCCGCTGGGGGCCCCAGGGGCAGAGCCCCCCCGTGCCGGAGGGGAGGCCTGGGGACGAGGAGCTGCGGGTCAGGCGGGTTGCAGAGAGGCCCTGCACCCTGAGCCCCATGGCGTGAAGCAAGAAGAGTGTGAGAACAAAGATGAAGGGGAGAAAGCCAGCAGCATCCAGAGTCAAGGTACGGTCCTGAGAGCTCCCTCTGGTTGACAGTGATCTGCGGCTGCCGTGGGAGGAACCTCCCTGCAGAGCCGGAGCCTGGGGGCTGCCCACTCCCTGGAGCGGCCTCCCCTCTGCAGGAGTTGGCATCTCTGAGCTGGTGTGATTGAGGAACAAAGGGTTAGTGGCTGCAGGGCCAGCCAGAACCCCCCTCCCTGAGCTGAGGCAGCCCTCTGCCACCAGCGTCCCATGGAACACAGGATGCCCTTCCCTTCCTGGCACAGGGGAGCCTGGGGAGCAGTTCCTTCTGGAAAGGCGGGTGGAAAGGGATGGTCAGGGACTGGGGCCACTGCAATACAAGCCCCCAGACAGCTCAGGGGAGCAGCAGGCCATGACCCAGGGCTGCTGCGTTTCTTAGTGGCTGGTTGGGAAGTGGGACCCTTGTGGAGCCAGCTGGGCACTGGACTGGGGAGGTGTGAGGAGTTGCACCCACCTTGAGAGGGTGACAGGCAGGGCGGTGATGGACTCTGTTCTCTGTCTCTTTCTCAGGTGGTCCGGAGAAATACTTGGAAGAAGAGAGCAAGAGTTCTGCTTCTGTCCTGCCTGGAGAGATTGATGACCTTCAGGATGCCCGGGCGCCAACCATAGCCCAGCTACTGCAGGAGAAGACGCTTTACTCCTTCTCTGAGTGGCCTAAGGTGAGTTTAAAATTAACAGGGTTTGTATTGCAAGTGTTACTGTGTAGTCCTGACCAGCAGTGACTCCCACAGCCCCAGCTCTGCCTCCTGGTCCTCCACACACGGCTCCCCACGGATCCTCTAACTGGGGGGCTCTTCCCAAGCACCTGTGCCGTGGTCTGTCCCAAAGCACTTCCCTGCCAAGCTGAGGTCACCAGCTTTAATCCTGAGATGATGTACCTGAGTCAGTCATTCCCAGCCTGCACCATCCTATTCCGTTTGCAGGACCGTGTGATCATCAACCGCATTGACAACATCTGCCACGCCATCCTGAAGGGCAAGTGGCCTTCCTCCAGCCAGCAGTTTGAGACACACAGCGTGCTGACGACTCCAGCGGTAGCCAGCAATGCTGGCAGCAGGAGCAGCTTTGCTGAATCAGAAGCCCCCAATCCCAGCTTCAACAACGGAGTGTTAATCTCCCAGGTACAAAAGGTGAGGGGGCCCTCAGCAGGGACAGGCTTGGGGCTCTGCGGTGAAGCATTGCCCAGAAGCGCTCAGGAGCTTCCCAAGCAGGTTTTCACTGCCTCTTGGTGCCACTTGTTGGGTATAACACGTGGCTTAAGCCACTTGGTCCCTGCCACTGCGGGCTCCTGGTGATCTCCCTGTGCTCTCAGCCCCCCACCAGCCCTGCTCCCCTCCTGGGAATGCGGCTGTTCTGCGGCAGCTCCACAGCTCCTGCAGCTGTAGGGGTGCTTCCAGAGTCAGCACTGGAACAGCCAGCACGGTCGGGGGAAAAGGGGACACTGCCCTGGTGTCCCAAAGGGAAGGGTGCCGGAGAGGGCACTGCCCTGTCAGTCACCAGCTCGCTCTCATCTCCTGCTGTCGGACAGAGCACAGACAGAAGCTGCTGGCCTGGGACCCCAGCCCAGCTGCCCAGCAGCTGGCGGAGCACCCAGGGCTACAGCACCTTGGGAGATCAAAGTGTGTGTGAGGATGCTCCTGCACCGTCCCCCCATGGGGAAAGAGAGGCACGGTGTGCCCAGGGAAAAGACCTCCTTCGGGGCTCCTGTGGAGAGGCAGAGGTGCCTGACGGTTAGCTTGGTGCTGGTTTGAAGAGCTGAGGTCCTGGGCAGCGCAGGAGCAGCTGTAACCTTCTCCGTGGCTTTGCTACACACAGGAAGGTTTCCTGACCCCTGCTTTTGCAAAGGACGAGCGGAAGCACAAGAGGCCCTATGAATTCGAGATGGAGAGAGAAGCCAAGCAGAGGAGCCTGGAGCAGCTAGCCGCGACCCATGTTCACCCACCCATTCTGCTGAATGGCTGGCGCGACGCAGCGGTGGACTTGTCCAGAGCCTCGGATGGGTCCCCAGGGAGCTCCTCTCCGTTCCCTCTGAACACAAACATGCCCAAGCTGGGGACCATGAGCACCCTCCAGGGCTCCCTGGGCATGGACTTGTCTGGCATCCTCCAGGCAGGGTTAATCCATCCTGTCACGGGACAAATTGTAAATGGCAGCCTCCGAAGAGACGACGCTGCCATGAGGAGGAGACGAGGCAGGAGAAAAAATGTAGAAGGAATGGATCTCATCTTCTTGAAGGAGAGGCCTCTTCCCACCAGGCTGCAGGTGGGTTGATGCTCCTCCCTTTCGCATGGCCTCCGTAGAGACAGCACGATTTGTCCCTTGGTCCAGCGATCCCCTACAAGCCCTGCTGCCCGTGGCAGTGTGGGACCTCCTCCAGGCCAGCTTGGCTTGTGCTGGCGCCGGCGGGAGCGGTTACTGCTCCAGGGCGGAAGGGAAGTTTTCCCTCTGACTTGCAGCACTCTGAGTGCTTGAGTCCTGCTAAGCGTTATCAAAAGCAGCTGTCCCACCTCAAGGGGTGTCTGGGGTTAGAGAATACAAGGAGAGGTCCTTGAGCTGTGGCCAAGAGCCTGCTGCACCCTTTCTCCCTCTACCCTGGGGTCCACTCAAAGACGAGTGGGGCTCTGGGAGCAAGTCTAGTTCCTCTAGACCAATTTTAGGAGTGATCTGCGGGGAGGTTGGTCCTGCTGGTGATCCAAGTGTTTCCAGATGAGTTCAGAAGCATCTCCTACCTCTCTCTGCCCTCCGTGCCAGCAGAGCTGGGGACTGAGTGGAAGTGTAGCGTGGTGGTGGGTGGTGATTTGAGGAGCAGGCACTGGGAATGGGTGGATTAAGAAGCCAATCTGTGTGATGGGAGCAGATTACCTGCTTTGGGAGCTCTGCTTATCTGAGTGCGCGTGCATCACCACGTGCTGCTGATGGGCTTTCCCTGCTCTTCCCTCCTTGTCAGGATGTTCAGGAGGACCAGCCGCAGCCCCCCCAGACCAGTCCCCTTCCTGATGGGCCGGCTGCTGCTACCTCAGCTCCAGAGCCAGTCCCCGCTGCAGGCAGCCAAGCAGAGAAGGCTGTCCCGAATAAGAGTCTCCTCGACTGGCTCCGTCAGCAGTCCGACTACACACTCGACGTTCCTGGCTTTGGCACAGTAAGGGTGGCCGTTAGTGGCACTTCTGTGTGTTGCCCTTTGTGTTAGATTTTCTGCAGTTTCTCTCGATTTCAGGGCTTCCACAAAATGTCTCAAAATGCAGCCTTTTGCCCTGTACCTTGGTTTCTGGTGTACCTCAGGGCTGCTTGGGTACACCAGCAGAAGGCTGGGAGGCAGGCACAGTTCCCTGCACGGAGCGAAAGGCACTCGCGTGCAGCTCCAGTGCATCCGGCTGCCCAGTGCACAGTTAGTCCGATGTCTGCCAGAAGTGCCAGGAAGAGAAATGGGAAAAGGGATTTGGGATGCTCAAGGTCTGTCCATGTTGCTCCCTTTCAACTGGGGTCATTTTAGGTCTTGCTGTTGCATTAAACGAGGTTCCCAAACAAGAGGAAACCTCCTCACTTTAAAAGCTGGACCGAAGCGGCTGTGTTGCAGGCGTGGCCATGGGTGCCGTCAGCGTGGCGGAGAGCGGGGTACAAAATCTGTCTGATTCTTCTTGCTGTCTCATAAGCATCCACCTCTTGGTTTCACAGGTTGGTTTGCTCCAGGTTTCAGCTTATTTAGCCCGTTAGAGCGTGTGGTAGGCAGAGCACAGGCTGTGAAACAGAGTAGGAAGAAAGATGGTGGTTAATATGTAAAAGACTCTGAGTCTTGGTCCTGGAGGATTGTGTGCCTGAGGCAGGGATTTCCTGAGCTTGGAGTACAGGCAGGCTGTTCGTGTTTCGGAGCTCTGTAGAGATGAGAAATGAGGAGCCCAGCATTGCTCGGGTAGGAGGCCCTTGCTTTTCAAAGTCCAGCTCTGTGCCCAAGGCCAGACTCCCAGGAGCACTGCAAGAAGCAGTCAGAGGGTGGAGCAGGCGTGGAGGTGCCTCCCCACTCCTTTCCATTGCCCTTGCCTTCTGTGGGGGCTTGCTGGAGCTTGCCCTGTCTGGCCGTGCCGCTGGTGAACCTCTTGCTCCCAGCAAGCCCCCAGCGCCCTGGGCCAGCCCTGCAGCGTCTCCCCTGTCAGGGCGGGTGTCCTCTCTCCGGGGCAGGAGGGACTGAAAGCTGCTCTGGGGCACTTCAAGGACAGACCAAGCTCAGGGTCTTCTCTTTGGCTCTCAGGAATCGGAGCCTGCAGTGGTTTGTTACAATGCTGCATCCCTGCAGGCACACTGGCACGTGATTCAGCGCAGCAACTCGGCTGTAACTCTGAGGCTGCGGTCCTGAAGGGCTCTGATCCCAAGGAAACGTGGTGCAGCAGCTCGGTGCTGGGGCAGCTGAAAAGGGGCGAAACGAAGGACAGATGAGCTGGCGAGAGGCGGGTAGCTGTGTCAGACGGACATGAGGTGGCACACAGACCTGTTCTCTTTCTTTCCTCGTCGCAGTTAGAGCCCTCTTTGTGGATGCACGTGTATGAATGGGCAGCAGGTTACAGTTTTAGGATGAGAGGGGAATTAGAAAGGGCTGGAGTGGTCTAAGTGGGGTACACTGAAATCAGTTGCACTCATTTGAGAGCTGGCCCTGTGGCAGAAACCAGCTTGTGCCACACGTGCTGTTCATGCCCAAGTCTGCAGGGACCCTCTGTCCCTCGGGAGCTCGTCTGTGCCGCTCTCCTGCAGCGCTTTGTAGCCGTCCAGGCTCATTAAGCCATCTGGTCTCATTAATGTTGTCTTGTTTGCACTCCAGAATTTTTCAGACAAGCCCAAGCAGAGGAGGCAACGCTGCAAGGACCCCAGCAAATTGGACATTAACTCACTCACGGGAGAGGAGCGGGTGCCTGTGGTACATAAGGGTACCGGACGGCGGGTAAGCGAAGGCCTGTTGTGTGCTCTGCCCTTGGTGTCGAGAGACGCAGACCCCGAGCTCACCTGGGGGGAGACTTGGCCTAGAGAAGCCTGTGGATGGGACAAAAGTCTGGAACACGTCACTGATCTACCCTGCCCTGTGACGTGCGTGTGGCCGAGGGGACACAGGCCTGCGAAACACGGGATTTTCTCTGTGAAGGAAGGGAAGTCTGAGTGTTCGCCCTTGCCAGGGTACACAGACCCCACAATGGCAAAGGGGCTTTAAAGCCGCCATCAGCAGAGCCCTGGCTGGTACTTCCCACTCTGGACTTGATTGCCCCCCTTGAATCCACTGCAATATTCCACAAATTGTAATACTGCCATGCAGATGTCTTTGTTTTGTTCCTCCTCAGGAGGCTCAGGCAGAGCATCGCAATACCCGTCCAAGTGCTGGGCAGTGGGGGGTTTGAAGGGCTTTTCCTTGCTTACTGAGCAAGGAGCGCGGATTTACTGTGTGGTCTGCAGTTTAATCTCCCATTCACCTCTCTGAATGAGAAGGGATGTTCAGGGATACTTTCCACCCAAATTCCGTTCTTAAACACACCCAGGACTGCACTAGGTCAGGAGGTGATGTGACATTAATCTTATCAAAGCCCAAAACTCAACAGTGAGGCAGAGAGAGGCTGCTTCAGCCACGCTTGTTTCCCTCTGTGACGCCCACGATGGTGGTTGGAGACCTGGGTGGATTGGTGGGTTTGTCCAGTTCTGAGCATGGCTTCTACAGAAGCCCTGACCCCATCTCTTGTTCCCAGGGAGGGCGATGGGACAGGCCAGAGGCTGAACTTGCCTTTTCTCCCTGACCTGCGTGTCTGCAGGCAGCAGGCACGTACCGAGTCCTGCAAAGATGCAGGACTGTGCCCCGGCCAAATTGCAGCCCAAAGCAAGGAGCTGGAGGAAGTGTAATCGTATTTCTTGTGTTATTTGCCATAACTCTTTCTGCAATAGAGGTCATCCTTCTGCTGTGTTTTATAGTTAGGGGGAGCCACAGCACCAGCATTGAAGGAATTGCCAAGGTGGCTTGATGCAAACTTGGAGTATGCTGTTGCAGCTGACTGGGCTGACATTGTTAAGCTTTCAGTAAGTTAGAGCTTTTGGAGAAATCTGTATCATGTCATCTTTTCTTTCCCCTCCCCATCCCCACAACCTTTCTCCAGTGAGGATCTGGGAGCTGCAAGGCAGGACCTCAGCTGCGCAGGCGGGAGGGGATGGCTGCAGGGCTGGCAGCACCGGGAGCGCTCGCGTGGCAGAGGGAGGTCGGGCACGTGCCACAGCTCCACAGCGCGGCCAGGGGAAGGAGAGAAGGGGGTCAGTGCCCCGGGAACGGGGCGCAGCAGCTCAGGGTGACTGTCCAGAAAGCCTTGGGATGCTTAGAAATAGCAGGGGCAAGAGAAATCCCCTGGGAGCAGTAATCCACCTCAGGCGCTGGACGGCAGGGAGTGGACAAAGTGCATTCTCACAGGTCAAATTTTCATAAATACCCTTGGCCAAGGCGTTTCATCAGCTCCTGCAAACTCTGCCTGTGCAGCCCTGGGCCCGCTAAATGCCCCGTAGGTCACCAAGCCTGAAGGCTCAGACACAGGCAGGGAGAGGGGCAGGAGGGAGCCGAGCCCCACCGTGTTCATTCACCCTGTTCCTCACGGCAGTCCCTGCCCCGGTGCGTGGCAGAGCTCACGGAGGAGCACTGGGGCTCCTGCTCTGCCCCACGCCACGCCGGCACTGCCGGATCGCCCTTCCCTGCCCTGTGGGCCAGTCTTATCCAGGCTTTTCCCTACAGTCCCTCTCGCCTGCTCCCTGTTTTTGCGGCTGCGGTGGTTTGTGTGACCCCCTTGCAGGGGGCTGGAGAGGGAACCAGTTGGCTTAGAGGTTTGTGCTGCTCTCAAATTTGCTTTTAATTAGCACTGGAGACTCAGCACGGTCTGTCCCACTCCCCAGGAAACAGCCCGATGTCCGGGCTGGCCCCAGCACCCCGTCTGGGTGGCCAGCACTTGCGTGAGCTGGCAGCTTTTCCTTACCTTCATTTCAGGGGACGCCCTCCGTGCCTGGCCACTGTGCCGGGCACCCGCTCACGCGCCCTGGTTCGGCGGCTGCATGCTCGTTAGCGTTTGCACCCCCGAGCCCCATCAACACTTTGCTTTTAGTAAGGGCACATCCATCCTGGCACGTGCATGCAGAGGGCCGTGCGGGCAGGCAGGAGCGTGGGGTCAGCTGCCCTGCAGAGCCCAGGCGCAGTCGTGGTGCCGCGCAGGTTTTCGCTGTGCCGGCGGGAGGAGAGGAGCTGATTCTCCCACTTTGGGCAGCAGCTGTGCTGTGCAGACTGCCAGGGTCACGCGATTCAAGTGTCTGCACCGCAACTGTCAACGGGGGATGCTTTTCCAACCTAAATCTGTTACTGGAAACGGTTCAGAGAGCAGCGATATTGAAACTCGAGGGACCCACAAAGGGACATGGTTAAATGTCTGTGATGAGGATGCTGAAAATTGGCGTTTTAAACTGCGCTGTGGATCCCCCCACCTCACCCCGTGCAGCCGCTCAGCCTCGCCCAGTTGTGGCCGCTGGGTTTTGGTCCCGTGTCTGAGCGCGCAGAACAACCCGCCTGGCGTCTCAGCGAAGCTTTAGCGGGGAGCAACTCAGACAGCCTGTCCACTCGCTGTGTGTCATCCCATGCAGCTTTGCTGTCCTGCAGAGCACTGAAAAGTTGGCCCCTCACAGCTAAAAGACAGGATTTTTCACCTGTTGCTGAAGCTTCGATTAAAGCTGGGAAGGGCACAAAGTTGGCGCCTGACACAGAGCTGCCCCGGTGCTTCTTGTGTTGTGAACAGCTGATGCTGAGGGCTCGGGTGAAAATGTGGGGTAAAAAAGTGCTTCTGCCTTTCCTCCCTGCGCACTTTGACGCTGCAGTATCACGGCAGGGCGGAGTGAGGGTCCTTTGTATTTGGCAGCATCCCTTGGGGAAAAGTTGTGCGTACCTCTCAAATTCCATATCATGTAGGCAAATACTTCTGTGCTGACACCATCTGGGATGCAGATGTGAGCGCAGAAAGGCCAGATTTCCTTTGCTGCAGTAATAACTGTCAGGCGTTTTCTGTTTTCTGTGTTTTGTTTTCAGGGCTACTTACCAGAAAGCAAATTCAATCGCGTCCTAACCGAGCCTGTGCTCCGAGACGCAGGGCCTCGCCGGAGGGGGAGAAGGCCCCGAAGCGACCTCATTAAAGGCCCTGGCGTCGTAGCAGATTCTTCTTCTGGAATGGGACCACTGTTCATGAACGGACTGATTGCTGGGATGGATCTAGTAGGACTTCAGAACATGAGAAACATGCAAGGGATCCCTCTGACCGGGCTGGTTGGGTTTCCTGCTGGATTTGCAGCCGTGCCTGCCGGCGAGGATGTGAAAAGCACCCTGAGTATGTTGCCCATGATGCTGCCCAGCATGGCTACCGTCCCACAGATGTTTGGCGTGGGAGGACTTCTCAACCCCCCCATGACGACTACTTGTACTGCGACTGCTCCGACTTCGTTAACAAGCACAACGAAAAGTGGTACAGCCCACACAGAGAAAGCTACTGAGGATAAACAGAGTAGCCAGGATGTGAAAAAAGAAACTCTCTCTGAAGATAAGCCTGGTCCTAGTTCGTTTTCTAATCAGACAGAATCCGCAATAACTACCAGTAGTCCTGTAGCTTTTAACCCGTTCCTTATCCCAGGGATGTCTCCTGGACTGATCTATCCCTCCATGTTTCTTTCCCCTGGCATCGGCATGGCGCTGCCCGGCATACAGCAAACCAGACACTCGGAGGCAGCGACCCTGGAAAGCCAGAAGCGGAAGAGGAAGAAAGCGAAAGGGGAATCAGCAAACCCAGAGCCAGAAACTGTCGCGCTGCCGGAAGGAGAAGCTGCAAACAGTCAAAACTGTGCCGAGCAAACACCGCCTGTGTCAGCAGAAAACGAGCAGGACGGAGCAGCAGAGGAGGAGCGCGAAGCGGCTCGTGATACCAATTAGAACTTCTGTTTCGTTGAAAAAAAATAACACAAAAAGATTGTGGCTTGTGAGTTTCTTATCCCATAAACTCTTTGTTACTGACCCTCCCGCCCCGCTCCGCCTTCATAAACCTGTGTTTCCATGAGATATTATCTACCTAATTCCCTGTCAGAAGAAAACTCTGGTGACATACTCCATGTTAATAGTTGCAGGGTCTTGCCACTTTATTAGATAAACAGTGTTGTCTAGCTAGTATGGGAGGCACCGAATTCTCGTTCTGTTTTTCCAGTCATTCATCCCAGCCGACGATAGCAAATCCACTACTCGGTCACCCCCCCAGATTGCTCACTCCTTTGGGAAGAAAAAGCAGCGGAAAAAAAAAAAAAAAAAACCAAGAGCAAAAGAAAAGTCTTTACCTCCTGGTCTGCAGTCAGACAAGGGTGTTTCTGTCGACAGCGACACTGAAGGAAAAAGCCTGTATTGGGGGTAAAAAGCACAGCTATAGTAAGTGCTAATGTGTATTTTTGATTTCAAGTATTTCCCTATTTTATCATGGTTACTAGAATAGTAGTATAGACAGAAGTATATAACTAATGATTGAAAATGCATATATTCATTTCTTTGAAAGGAAAAAGCATAACTGGTAGTGATATGATTTCTTTATCAACCCCACCTCAAAGGTTTGGAGACAAACCGCAGCGAGTGAAAATACGACGTAGACATTCTTTTGTATTTTTTAAAACCAAAGTTTGGTTTTACATTGAGTTTAGTTGCCCTTTCCTCAAAAGTTACCAGAACTTTTCAGCTTGAGCTGGAAAGGTTTTGCACATCTTGCATGACTTTTTTTGGGATTACTGTAGCTGTAGCTACCAGTTTCTTCCTCGTTCTGCGAGTTTTCAGTTCTCTATGGCGTTAGTTCTCAGCTATGGCGTTAGAAGTGCTATCAAGGTATTTTTTTTCCAGCCGCGAACAGGCCACACTGATTTTCATGCTGTTATATGAACACTGAGGCTTTTTGAGTTTTTCTGTTTTCCACTCCTTCCCCCAGAAGCAACGTCCTTCCAGCAAACAAGGAAAAGGCTGGAGGCCAGCTCTCCTCTTTGGGGAGCCCTCTGAGAAGGACCGTTGAGACCTTCAGAGCTCGAGTTTCTTCTTTTCTAGCGTTAGACTGTGAAGAGATGACCTTGGCTTCTTCTTTCCATTCCGTTTGCTGTTGAACAGTATTTCCGAGCCCCCCCCACCCCATCGGCAATAAATTCCACGTCTGCGTTTTAAATGGACAGGTTTTAATGCCGCCAGCCCCCGCAGCTCTGGGTACTGAGACTCCTCTGCAGGCAACTCTTCGTATTCCTCCTTCCCCTCACTCCTCGTTAATTTTCCTTTCACCTGGGCTTGTTCTTATTTGCAGCTCATGGTTTGAGACTTGAAATAAACCCTCGGTGGTGCAGCAGCGAGATACAAGGCAGGCTGGTGAGGGAGTTGGGAGCGTGCTAGTAATCGGTTTCACATTTGGTTGTCACAATTTACTGTATTTTTTACTTATTTTCTGTTACAGTTTTGCTAATTTATCAGATGGTCCAAATGTTTTGACATAACTATTTCAGTTTGCATTATTTATTTATGATGCTTTTTGTCATTGTCTTTTATACATTTGGGATTATAAATTATGTACATGTTAAAATTAGCATCTCAAGGAAGTCTGTTACCCATGGTCTAAAAAGCATTTGGTTTATATTTTCATGGAATTTATTCCCAGTTTACTGGATTGGATGATTTATTTTTTTTTTTAAAGTATGTAACCAATCGTAATGCAACCCTCCCCCGATAATTAAATGTGTTCTATTTAATAACACCCTTGTAGCATAGATACTGTATCACTATCGACAGATTTCTTAGAAATGCTGCTATCTCTATTTAACTAACATTTTGTTCAGTTTTGCCTCCAGTGGAAGCAGAAAGGGTTTTTTCAGCTGTTAAATCCAAAATCAATATAATTTATTTATGTAAAAAAAAAAAAAATCACGATTGATATATTTTTGAACCTTTTAAGTACTAACTTTCTTTTTATTCAGTAGGAGAACATGTACTTGCCCTAAATCCTTAAAATACAAATGCTATAAAACTTCATGTAGCTTGAAAGCCTTACTGTGAATGGGTACGGAAATCTCTCCAGAGTCCGCGTCTCGCTTTGGGATGGCTTGTCCAGGGTTCCAGCCTAAGGAGCAGGGTTCAAAGTGACATTTCTTTCATTAGCCAGCATGCTCTGTACCTTGTTCTTCCTTGTCAGACATGTATGCTGCGTCTCTGGGTGTTCAGGCTTCTCTCTGACTGCTGCTTTGTGACCCTCTTGCAACCCGATATCCTCTGTGGATTATTTAGACTGTAAGGCGTAAGTGACTTCTTCTTTTCCATCATATCCGAAACAAATGCCAAATTTTCACCGGTTTTCATGGCTACTCACACAAACATACATTCTTCACCAAATGTGCTAACAAAATAAACTGTCTGTGCTCTTGAACATGGATAAAAAGAAAAGATTTAAAAGTCAGATTTTTATTTTTTTAATTTAGTGACTAGATGATGCTTATCTTTCAAACTTGGCAGAGCCTTGCTACAGATGTATATAATTTTTTTCAGCAAATACATGTGAATGGTTAATTCACCTGACTCAGTGATAAACGTTACTTGCCTTTTTCTCGGCACGGATCCATTGAGAAGCTCTCGAACCCAGCGGACTTCTCCCTTCTTTAGGGTTGCTCTTCATGCACCACGAGATGCGCGTTACTCCGGGGAAGGGCTGCTCGCGGCTGGCTCAGCTTTTCCTGCCACGGAAGGAGGGTCCCGGGCTAACCCCCACTGCGGCCAGCAGCTTTCACCCAGCGCCGCGTGGGTTAACTTGGCGGGTGTGGGTTAACTTGCCGTGCTGTGTGGGTTAACTCACCATGCTGTGCGGGTTAACTTGCTGCGCAACGTGGGTTAACTCACTGTGCTGTGTGGGTTAACTCACTGTGTGTGGGTTAACTCATTGTGTGTGGGTTAACCTGCTGTGTGGGGGTTAACTCACTGTGCTGTGTGGGTTAACTCACCATGCTGTGCAGGTTAACTTGCTGCACAAGGTGGGTTAACTCACTGTACTGTGTGGGTTAACTCACTGTGCGTGGATTAACCTGCTGTGCGTGGGTTAACCTGCTGTGTGTGGGTTAACTCGCCGTGCCACATGGGTTAACGCACCATGTGTGGGTTAACTCACCATGCTGTGCAGGTTAACTTGCTGCACAACATGGGTTAACTCACTGTGCTGTGTGGGTTAATGCACCGCGTGTGGGTTAACTCGCCGTGCCACATGGGTTAATGCGCCGTGTGTGGGTTAACTCACTGTGCCATGTGGGTTAACGCGCCGTGTGTGGGTTAACTCACTGTGCCACGTGGGTTAACACGCCGTGTGTGGGTTAACTCACTGTGCCATGTGGGTTAACGCACTGTGTGTGGGTTAACTCGCCGTGCCACATGGGTTAATGCGCCGTGTGTGGGTTAACTCACTGTGCCATGTGGGTTAACGCGCCGTGTGTAGGTTAACTCGCTGTGCCACGTGGGTTAACACGCCATGTGTGGGTTAACTCGCCGTGCTGTGTGGGTTAACTCACTGTGTGTGGGTTAACTTGCTGTGCCACATGGGTTAACGCGCTGTGTGTGGGTTAACTCACCATGCTGTGCAGATTAACTTGCTGCACAACATGGGTTAACTCACTGTGCTGTGTGGGTTAATGCACCGTGTGTGGGTTAACTTGCCATGCCGTGTGGGTTAACGTGCCATGTGTGGGTTAACTCGCCGTGGCACATGGGTTAACGTGCTGTGTGTGGGGTAACTCGCTGTCCGGTGTGGGTTGCAAGGACACTGGGGCAGCCCAAGCGCCACAGCCGGTGCCAGGGACTCTCTGCCGACCCGCTTCATCCGGAGGACGGGTGGCAGCCCAGAGAGAGCCGTGAGGTCCCCTGCCCCGTTACAGTCCTTGGCTCTTAGCGCACCCCCCAGCAGCCGGGGTGTTCGGGTCCCCTCACTGAGATACTGAGCGCCTCCATCTACGTCTCGTAACACGCTAACAGGCACCAAATAAATGCTTGTCCTAAATCTGTACCTAAGGACCTCATGCTTTAGAAAAGCAGGTATTAATTCAGTTTTTCAGTTGAATAAACAGGCACTGGAAAAGCTAATTTCTTTAAGGTCCAGGAAAAAAGGCACAGAGTAAACCAAGAGTTTTTGCTTGCTCCCTCTGCCCTTGCATAAACACCTTGTCCTGGCATTTTGTTCCTGCATTTCTTTGAGGGAAGAACCAGGAAAGCACCAGGCAGGAGAGGCATCAGCTATCACTTGGGCAGGGGCAGAGGAGGCAAAATGACGAGTGAATTTCCAGTTCCCAAGTCTCCCTTTAAATTCTGGCTCCACACACTGCAGCCTTCCAGCCCGGTGCCCTTGACGCAGAATATTTCTGGCAGGATCTGCAGAAGCCAGGCAGCCCCTTGGTACGCGGAGAGGCATTCACGCTGGCGTTTCCGCTGTAAAGGCATCGCGCTCCGTGCCGCCAGGTGAGGTGTGGTATTCACCACCTGGTAGGAAGGAAGATCTTGAGAAAGCTACAGGCAAGGATTTCGAGTCTGAAATCTCAGCTGGCAGTGAGCAGAGGGCAATTTCTGTAATGACATTTGGTTTGTATCAAATAAAACCTGAGCTTTTCAGTGCATTTGTATTTTCCAGCTCTTCAGGAGCCACTTCAGCACCAGGGCTCTGGAGCACGGGCCAAGTCGCAGAGACCACTAATTCTCACCACTTTTTACAACCTTAAGGAGCCATCGAGCGCTTTCCCGAACAGGTGAAAGCGCCGTTCGTGGTCCCCCAGTGCTTTGCACCACGTGTGCCAGCACACAGCAGCCCACGGTCACCGGCCGGCGGGGACAGCGGGGTGCTCGGCTGCGGGCGCCAGGGCCAGAAAAGGAGCTGGCCCAGCAGCCGGCAGAGCAGTGGCTCTGGAAAATCAGAGGTAAGAGAAATCCAGCTTCCCTCTCGTTTCCCTTCCCAGCTCCCCGCCTAACATGCTCTTTCCAGCGTGTGTAGCTGCCCTGGGAGCACCACCCTCAGCCTCCAGCTGTGGCTTTTGGGACATTTGTGGTTTCACCGTGCGCCTAGGGATGGCTCGAGGCCACCGGCGCGGTGCCAAGGCAGCACCAGTTCCTGGAGAACTCAGATTTCACCAGTTCCTGTCTCGGCTCGTTCGCCCTCCAGTCTGATTTTAACAAGAGGAGCGGCTCTGTTCGCTCCGTACCTGGCTCCCGTGTGCCAGCTGGGGACGCGAGGTCACCGGTTGAGCCTGAATTGGGCCCCAGCCTGGCTGAAGGCATCACTTCGTGCAAGTCCAGCTCCGGCCCCGGGGGTTCAAGGAACAGCAGCGCGCTGTCAGGAGTCGCAGCCGGTGCTCCGCAGCGTGTCTGCTCGCCTCTCCCGCTCCTGCCGAGCGCTCGGCATTTTGGAGGAACAGCCGGTGCCATGCAGAAATGATCCCCGCCTTTGCAAAAGGACGTTTTAAAAGAAATTAAGCTCAGCATGTACGCGCAGGACTGTAAGCGGTGCCGCGCGAGCGGGGTCCCCGGGGCTGGGTTCCGCGGGAACTCGCCCCCGAGCGTCACCTCGCCCCGGTACCGCGAGCGGGGCGGGGGTCCAGCCGCCAGCTGCGGGCTGGCTCCGCGTTCCCGCTGCCCCCAGCTGTGGGCTGGCTCCGCGTTCCCGCTGCCCCCAGCTGCGGGCTGGCTCCGCGTTCCCGCTGCCCCCAGCTGCGGGCTGGCTCCGCGTTCCCGCTGCCCCCAGACGGGGCCGAGCGCCTGCGGCGGCAGCGGCTGCAGCACCCCCCGGGTTGCGGGGGGCTGAAACCGCCCCCCCCGCTCCCGGTACCGGCGCTGCCGACCCCGCGTCACGCGAACCCTTCCTGCTGCTGCCGGCCCCCACGCGGCTCCCGGCGGACACCGGTGCCTCATCCAGCCGCGTCGGCCACCGTGTGACGCCGCGCACGGCCACGGTCCCACGGGTGACGGGCGGGCGTGACCCTG
>WHYT01015297.1:208010-237831 GCA_009806455.1 Tetrax tetrax | reverse complement strand
CCCGGGGCGGGCGGGGCGGGGGGGGAGAGGCCTCTCCCGCCGCCCCCGCAGCCGCCGCCGCTTGCCGTCCCCGCAGGGCGAGGCGCTGCCCTGGCTGGCCTGCGCGCTCTACGTCGCCTGCCGCCGCAGCCGGGTGCCCACGGTGGGGAGCGGCCCGATGGAGGGGAACGGCGTGTCCCTCACCCGGATCCTGCGCTCCGCCGGACTCAGGTCAGCCCCGCGGCGCCGCTCGGCCGAGCTCGGGGTGCCTCTCGTTCCCCTCGCAGGGCCGGTCCCGGCCGAGCCGGCGGGGCGGGTGCCGCGTGTTTGTGCGATGACCGCTGCGGTTCGGGGGCTTTGCCGCGGGTGACTCCGGCGGGCGCGGGCCCCCGAGCGCGGCTCCGCGGCCTCTCCCGCCCCGGCGCACGCAGAGCAGCGCGGCTCTCTCCTTCCCGCCGCTCCCGGGCTGGCACAGCTGCGCTGGCGGCCCAGGAACAGTCAGCGTTCCCGTGCCTGTGCCCTCAAGAGGGAGAGAAACCAAAAGGCAGAAAGCTCACAATATATCCAGGTTGGGAGTCCATCGAAATAAATGGTAAACCTACATATGTAGGGGCCCCGTCCCCGGAACGTCCCAGGCCAGGCTGGACGGGGTCTGAGCAACCTGATCCGGTTGGAGATGTCCCTGCTCCTGGCAGGGGGTTGGGCTGGGTGGGCTTTCACTGACCCTTCCCACCCAAACCGCTCTGTCATTCTATATTAGTCATCAAGGAGTCGATATGTTGTGTTTTGACTTTTTAAAAAATTCAAATTAAAGGAAGTTAGTTAAAGCTCAAAATAAAGCAGACTTTTCATTTTTTTCTTTTAAGTCTAATTCAGTTTTTTAGCAAAATGAAGAAGTGGATGGACATGTCAAATCTACCACAGGAATTCCGAGAGCGAGTGGAGAGGCTGGAGAGAAATTTTGAAGTGTCAACTGTGATCTTCAAAAAGTTTGAACCAATATTTTTGGATATATTTCAAAACCCTTATGATGAAACTCCTAAACCACAGCGAAGCAGGAAACAGAGGTATTCTTGAGATTTAATAAGGCTTTTCCCCAGGAAGGGGTATACCTAATATAGATTTGTGAAAATTAAGATCATTATTTGTGCTTTTAAAAGTTACATAGAATTCCAAAGTAACAGGGCCTCTTTGTGGCTGTGATTCTGAAGTGCAGTGAGCGCAGAAACGTCCCTCGTCGTGGTGGGGTGTGGCTGGTATCAGCGGAGCTCTGCGTCCGGCGGCTGCTTACGCAGTTCACTGTGAGGTGCAGAAACTGGCCCATGGTGGGGAGAGGCACAGTGACGAGGATTAACCTGAGACTCGGCAAGGCTGTCGCTTAAAACTTTCAGCGGAAATAACTTGAGTAGCACAGGGTTGTTTTGTCTTGGCAAAATGCTGGCTGAGGTCGTTGGTATCGTGACATAATCCCTCTGCAAAGCAGCGTTACGTCTGCAGCGACCGCTACGTGACTGGGTTTTTAACGTGGTGCCCAACGAGTGGTGACGCGCAAATGGGAGAAAGCTGCAGCTGATGCGCTCCTTTTGACGACAAACGTAGTAACGGCTGGTGCCCTCTCTGCCTTCATGGAAGCGGTTTGTCCGAATTCTGCGCACGGCTGGCCCTGTGACCGCTTTATAGCGGGAGCGTAACCATAACGATGAGGGAGCCGGGCTGGGTCTGTGCGAGGTGTTTTTGCCAGCTCACCCGTGCCCTCTGGATGCGAGGGGGGATAGCTGTGCTGGTAAAACGCTCCAGCGTATCTCCACGTCACTTCTGCTGCGGCTCTTCACGTGTGGCGGGTGGCTTTGTGGGCATCGCTGTGTTTTGGGAGAAATTTTGTCGGAATGCTCTGTTACTGTGCCTTCACTGGAGCGGGGTTCGTTAGTGTAACTGCAGCTTCAGTGTCTCTGTGGGCTGTCTTGAATGATGTCTTCGTCTCTGTGCTTTTGGATAAAACCCTGCTCCAAACACAATTTGGCAGATGAGCTGTAATACAAGCTGTAGTTGCATATCTTGAAGGAATGACTGATACTTTAGTAAAATATTCAGGGAAAACCATCACTGGGATTTATGTAGCCCTTGGCACCTCGCTGCCCACAGCTGCAGGAGGGTGCTGTTACAGATGTGACACCAGCAAAATAGCGTGGCCGGGGTCACCGGCCAAAGGCAGCCCTTCGCTCAGAAAAGGGTCGGAGGGGCAGAGCGAGGTGGGAGACGCGTTAGCGAAAGCTGAGTTAAGGACATGTAGCTTAGACTGTACCTTAGTCTGACATGAAGATAGGCAACGGCTCCGACTGTTACTTTGAGCAAGGAAATGGAATGAAATTCTTGCCATAAAACAAGCTTCGGCTTCCTGGACTTGAAGACTGACTTCTCCCCCCTTTTCCTTACTGATAGACGGCTGCCGTGTGGGGTTAAAGATCTCTTCAACTTCTGCTGGACTCTCTTTGTGTACACCAAGGGTAGGCTTGCCTTTTTTAGCTGCATGGTTTGTGTATGTTCTGAGTTACGAACTGCTTTTGCGTTGCTTGATGTGATGTGCTGTCTCTTAAAGGTAATTTCCGTATGATTGGAGATGATTTAGTAAATTCCTATCATTTGCTTCTGTGCTGCTTGGACCTGATTTTTGCAAACGCCCTTTCGTGTCCAAATAGAAGAGATTTGCTAAATCCATCATTTAAAGGTATGAATGGGACAGATTACTTAAAATCAAATATGCTTTGTTCTCTTGTGTCTTTTTCAATGAAGTTGAAGGTTGATTTTTTGGTGGTTTTTTTTTTTTTTTCCCCTCCTCCTCCTTGTTCTCAGGCTTACCGGCGGACTTCCACACGACGGAGATCAAAGCCTCTGAAGGTCCTCCTTGCATCATTGCCACGCTATGTGAGCTGCATGACGGGCTTTTAGTAGAAGCAAAAGGAATAAAGGAACACTACTTTAAACCATACATTTCAAAACTCTTTGATAGGAAGGTACATCTTACTAGTTTTAAGAATGCATGGTAGTGCTCAGAGATCTTGATCCATTTAAATTCGGCAGGTTCTGCGGGGAAGTGTGCTAACAGGCAAGTGAGCTGGGGCTGGTTCAGCTGTTCTTTGTATGTAATTTAGCAGGAGCAGAATGTGCTGTAAGCCCCTGTGTTTTGGCTTTTTATGTCAGTGGAGAATCTTTGCATTCCTTTCTGGGCAGTGTGAAACCGAATCGTGGATGATAATGTTTTCTTCGGGGGGAAAAAAGTGATCTCCTCGTAAAATAATTTGATGGGGTAACTGTCACGATAGCGGGGGTCCTACTGCTTCTCTTGGAGTTAAGCGAAATACTTTGGAAGGAAGAGGTTGAGGTTGCAGGTGTACAAATTGTTCTGTCTGGTTTTGATCCTAGAAATCTTTTTCCAGGCTCTGTGGAAGTTTCTGGGTAGTCCTTCGTCAGGTCAGTCCCTAACCCGCCCGTGGAGGAGATGTTAAATAGCAGTGCTGTTTCTGAAGAGGGAGCTTCTCTAGAGCTTGGGTAGAATTGGAGTTTGTCCTCAACTGTTTCCTTGCTAATAGCATCGTAGTCCTTTGGGCTAGGCAAAAAAAAGTCCAGATATGCTCCTGAATCTCATTTCCTTTTTGGCTAAAACCATCGTGCCCTCACACTGTTAGGGTTGGAAGAGTGTTGATTTTGTTGTGTAAGATATTTCTGCTTTTTATTCTTAGATCTTAAAAGGAGAATGTCTGTTGGATCTGTGCAATTTTACAGAAAATAAGTAAGTTACGGTTTATGTTCCTAATCATGGGGTTTGGTTTAATTTTGGAAATACAGGCCTTTGAATGCTAAATCTCAGGTTTCCCTGAGATTTTTTATCTTACAGTAACTAATGGCTTTTAATGTTTGACAGTCAAAGCTGCTGTTTGGCTGAAATGCTTTTTGGATCTGAGCTACGTCAAATGTCGGGGGTCAGCTGCAGAGTTACTTCCTTAATGTCAGGTTTGGTGGTGCTTGCCCTTATTTTCTGGCAACTGTGAGCTCTGAGTTATCAAATGCAAATCAAAACCTGGCCTCTGAAGTTCACAGGTGTGTTTCTATGCACACCTCAAATATTATACCAGAGTCGGAAAGTCTTTCCATTCATTTATCAGTCTCCAGTTGAGTGTATAAATCTGTGAATGCAACAGAAGTACTCAAAAGGAAAAGAAGCAACAATTGCAAAACCACAAAAAAGAGGTAGAGCGTTTCTGTGGGAGGCAGGTGTAGTTGTTTCAGAAACATTTAAAATTCACTTCTGAAAGCCAATTTAAATGCAAAGTATGAACCGCAGCTGCTTTGTTCTGGATCCCTTAAAGGGTTGTTTTTTAACTTTTCCAAAAATACCTACTAATTTGGTTTTGCAAGGTGAGGTTTTAACTTGTTGGTTTGCTTTGAGAATTTTGAGCAAAGACCCAATTTTCGGTATGTACAGTAGTCCCTCTTCTTTTGTAAGTAGCTTGACACCTAAAGGACGCGTGGAAGCCTCTCTGTTTCTTTGTCCAAGCTTGTCATGGACCTTTACTTTTTCCAAAAGATACGGGGAAGGTGAACCTGGGATGCAGGCACGTTCCTGGGGGATCACAGAACCACTTGCATCATGAAGGCGTTGTTATGTTCCGTTAATACATGTGCTTAAGTGGTAGCTTGAATCGCTAAGACGCTTGGTCGGCTGTATTTCCTACAGGTTGGTGTATCCTGAAAACCTGCAGGTGGATTTATTGATGCGGGCTGTTTCTGATTTTTATCCAAAAGTTTCCTTCAGCTTCCCACATGTAAGCTTAAAGCTTTGCAACATTTGTGAGATTTAACGTTCCTGTTCTACAGTTGGGTTAGCTGGAATAAAGAAAACAAAAGATTTGTTTGGCATTGTATGTCAGCGATGATTTTAGAAATTGAATCCAGGGGCCTAGCTGTTACATTTCCTTCCTCTGTCCCGTTATGAAAATTATGGGCTACGAAGTGGCAAAAGTAGAATCAAATGTTAATGTGTTCCATGTGTACAAAGATGTAACTGATTGGCTGAGTACTTCCAAACTGGTTTATTCGCAACTGGAATGGAAGCAAAGTTGGTTTTTCCTCTTCTTACTGGGAGCCAAACGTTGGTGGTAACGTCGGAGGAAGAGTGGTCCCTGCAGCCGGTCGCGGAGGGAAGAGGTTTTAAGTAGGAAGGAAGGCGGAGGCGACCGCAGGCAGGGTGCTTGGCGTAGTGAAGTTTTGCTTCAAGCAGCACTGCTGCCGAAAGCTTTGAACGATGTTGGTTTTGATTTTGTACCTTAGCTCCACTGACACCTTCTTTGTTCCTTCAGCAGTTTAACCTTTGATGTAAAACCTGGGTTCTTTTTCAGCAAAGCACTGAATAAAGAGTATGAAGAGTATGTTCTGACAGTGGGTGACTTCGATGAGAGGGTTTTCCTAGGAGCTGATGCCGAAGAAGAAATCGGCACTCCTCGGAAATTTCCTGCAGACGTGCCCGTTGGGAAATCAGCAGCAAGAGCTCACGTGGAGTGTCATCTTCAGCAGCATTTTGAAAAGGTGATTGCTTTAACACGGTGTTCTCACTTCAAGTACTCCCTCGGGCTTTCCCATCCCGGTACGCTGTTTGAATCACTGAGGCGACGGTGAATTCCTTCCCGAGAGAAGGAAGCTTAATACAATTTGCAGGCTTTAGCGGGTGCTGTCTTGCTAAGGAGAAAGGGTGATGTCGTCTTTCCTGTGGAATTTAGTAAAAAACTGTTAAACGGGATGAGGGCACCTTCATCTGTGAAGGCATCTGGTTTTGTGCAAGAAAAATCAAGTAGTTAAGACCTGAATTTATAGGTATTATGGTTTTATTAAAACTTATGGGGTATAAATTAAGAATACCATGAAAACTTTACACTGGATTAATTTATTTGTTTTCGTGATATTTCCTTTTTTAGGATAGGAAAAGTCAACTTGTGTACTATTCTATGGAAAATAACGTTCAAGACACAAACCCTGCCAAAGTCTAACTCTTCATTACAGAAAGTAGCCTATAAAGAGTTAATGCTTCACTATGTTTAAAAATGTTAAATGTTTTTAGTGAAGTTGGCATGTTGGAAAACACTTAGTTACTTTTGAAACTTGGGAAATTGGAAAAAGGCAGAGGTTTGGAATGAGTTTATGAATTTTGAACTTCAGTTTCTGTAGTATAATAATGAACTTATTGCTGTTTATACGTACTGGCTGCAAGCATTACCTTTCCTCTTTATTTGCCTTGTATCTTCAGAATGTAGTCAATTCTGTTAATTCAAAACCAAATACTTCACTGCATCACTTTAATCTACCTGAAGATTTGTTATATTTTGTATTTATGGAGCCCTGAGAAAACTTTCATTGCTTTTCAGTGACTTCTGAGTTCACAGGTGTAATGGCAGCCTTCCGGTACTGGACGAGTGGTGTCATTTTGGAGTGATGTGGCAGGCGATGCTCATCCAAAAGGTTTTTGAAACAGTTCTGTTAACTGATTTTATGTATTATTTTTACCTTTCTGACAGAAAAGGTCATTTGCACCTTCAACTCCTCTGACTGGAAGAAGATACCTACGAGAAAAGGAAGCTGTCATCACTCCTGTTGCTTCGGCGACACAAAGCGTGAGCCGGTTGCAGAATATTGTGGCTGGATTGAAAAATGCACCGAGCGAACAACTTATAACTATTTTTGAGTAAGTACGTCCACTGCAGATGCTCTCACACAAATGGAAACTCATCTTTTCATGCTTGTGACTGCTTTATTGCTCAAATTTGACCTCTTTGTTTGGCACAGAATGTTTTTGTCTGTGTTTCTGTATTATTCCTAGTTGAAAGATCATCTGTTCTCTAGATGATCTCTCCTGGAGAAGGGTAGCTGAACACACATACCCCTCCCTCCGACTTGTCACCACCATTCTGTTGATAAAGCTTCAGTTTCTGCTAATTTGTTAATTGAGCTGTTTCTGTCTGCTTGAAAGCCAAATGCTTTAAAAAAAATAAATAAACAAACAAGCATGGTTGAAACTATATTGGCAGTTTTTGTGGAGGAGGGAGATGTTGGAGTCAACAAACAGTAATCTTTACCACAAAGATTTGGGAAGATAAGACGAAAAGCAGCCTAAAGGCTCCCCATTTCTCCTTCATACTGCTTCTGGAGACCTTAATCTCAATCTATGGAGTATGTCTAAGCCTCGCAGTGACCGTAATTATTGTTGATGTTGATCTCTTGTATAGCAGCAGCCACGTTTCCCACTTCTCTGGTTGTGTTGGTGGCCGCTCCCGGAGCGTGCTTCAGCTCACCGGTTTCCTCCCTGAGCTGTCATCTCTGCCCTAGGACAGGCCTCCCGGCAGGAGTCGGGGCATCCCCAGTCGAGATCCTCTCGCTCAAGCTTTTTAGCTGCCGCACGATACAGGGAAATAAGTGTAATAAGTGACCACTGAGCACAACCCCAGTCTTCCACGATCACCATTTCTGGGACAGAGTCTCGGTTGTATAAATCAGCCTGTGTTTTTGGCTCCTGGACTGCATGCTGGCTGAAGCAAAATGCACATGAACATGTTTCTCAGTAAAAGGTAGAGCAGTGTTGCTTCGTAGCTCATAAAAAGCGATAATTTAATAGTAAATGCCTGTAAAGCTGTTGGACGTTTGCCAAACATCCATGCACATTAAGGCCTTGCTGTATTACGGTGTAAGGTCTCCAGACCTTTTTTTATTAATCAGGATGGACACTTCATATTAGTGCTTAACAGTTGAAGTGCAAAAGTTTTGTTTTGTTTTGTTTTTTTTAAAGCAACCTTCATAACTAGATGAAAATTATTAATTTTAGTTCTCATCTTTGGAGTTCTGTATATTTTGAAAGTTTTCCTAACACTTTTTCTTAGAAGTTTACAACTGCTCAGCAAGATGCATTTCTATTTTGAATGTTTATTTGATTGTTTTTTTCAAGGACTATTTGATATTATTTATATTACACAATTAAAACAATGTGTCTGCAGTCTCAAATGAAAAATGTATTCAAGTAACAACCCAGTCTGTCAAGAGAGATGTAAATATTAAAACGGGGAAAAGAATTGAGTAATCCTCTGAGAAATGTGTTGAGCACTTTGCTCATCTTGGATGCGAGTTTAGCGAGCACTGGGATATGTGCTGCCTGATCAGGAGAAACAGAAAGCTGTGCCATGTGTAACATTCTATGCTTTGAGGATTTTCTCTTTCAAGTTAAAATTTATTGGAAATACAACTTTGAATTTAATCAGGAGGCTTTGTTCAATGAAACCTTAGTTTATTTCAATGCTAGCTCTTCAAAGTAGTTTAGTGTGTTAATTTGTCACTCGTCACAAGCCACTGTCCTCTAATACAGAATTACTGGAAAATCTGGAAGCGTTCAGAAAGAGCATCTCCAGACAGAGAGATTCTCTGGCTCTTTCTTATGAGCTCCCCTCTGCCTTAAGGTATTTTTGGAAAGATGCTGACTTTTCACTGGAAAAGCTTTCTTGTACTCCCTCAAACTGTGCCTGGTCTCGTGGGTGCGTTTGGTTGTCTGCCTGTTGCAGCATCCTTCCTGCTACCTTGCTCCTAGCAGATACATTTTTCTCCTGCCTGTGCTACTGTAGCTCTTGCTTTCTCCTGCATCGTTTCCAAAATCTACATAGCCTCTTCTCTCTGTTAGGAAAGGAAAAAAGGAAAGAATACTTCTGTATGTTCGGCGTTTTCCTCTCTTCTCTATGGCTGTACAGGTTATGGCCTGATGAGGAAAGCTTAGTGTAACTAGCTTATTTTCTTTTTATTTGGGTAGCGGCAGTTTTTGGTTGGTTTTCGAGAGTTTTTTGAAACTGGATATTTATTTATACAAACAAGGCTTTATCTTTTGTGTTCTGTTTCAGATCTTGTGCGCGCAGCCCTATGGAAAGCATTATGAGCAGAGTGAAAGAAATGGGTGAGACGTTCTGTCGCAGCTACACTCAGTCAACAGATGAACAGCCAGGGTCTCATATAGGTATGGACTGAAATGCGGGGGATGTTTCATAGTACTAAACCAGGGCAAGGGAAAAATGTACGTGTTTCCTCTAAGTATTTAATACAGTGGAGCTGTTTTTAACCCAGAACATACCCAAACAGAAAACTGTTGCTGTCAAACAGAACGCCGTAAAGAATACATTTTTATTAGAGTAAAACCAAGGTTGCAGTCCAAAATGGGGAAACCAAGAGAGCATCGAAACTATAGCAGCTCTTAACAAAAATTGTAAGCTTGCATTCTTCTTAAATTTAAAATTTAAAGGAAACTGAATACAAATAGGAAAATTATTCTTGCAACTGTCTGCAAAATTACATCACTAGAAATAATAAAATAAATAATCCTTTAAAACTTTGCTAGAATTCTGCGCTGCTCTTGTGACTAGTGCATTTCTGAAGATACTTGTTTGATTTGTGAAGTCTGTAAATACACACATGCACTATTTTCTTAGAGAAGGACAAGGTCATATAGTCTTAAGACCATTTATGCAAACGGCATTGGGCTTCATCTCTGTTGATTTTAAATTTCAGACTTTGCTGTAAACAGATTAAAACTGGCGGAGATCTTGTACTATAAAATCTTGGAGACCATAATGGTGCAAGAAACACGAAGACTACATGGGAAGGATCTAACTGTAAGTAAAGAACTGGCAAAAGAGGAGCACACTTTTTGTGACCTTCTCTAGGGAGTTATCTTCAGGCAGTTCCAGAACAGAGCAGTCTGCAGTAAAACAGTCCCTGTATATTAATATTAAAAAAGGGGGAGTATGTGGCAGGTGCCTAAATGTACTTTTTACTGCTATTAAAAACTGTATAGTTGTGGCATAACTAACCATCTTAATTTGTGTTGCCTTCTAGAATCGTGATTTTATGGACAGATAATTTTTATTCTCTTCTTTATCCAATTAACAATATCAATATTTCATGTTAGACAGCAATGCATTTCCTTTATTTTGTGCTTCACACTTGGCCATAGTATGAAAAATGTGATGGTTTTGGTGCTGTTAGTCTGCTTCTGGTCTTTACCATTCTAAACTTCCCTGTAAACAGAGGAGATTGTGGAATCCAGAAGAAAGCAGTAGCTCTTCTCTCCAGCAGTAAGCTATGTGGTGTTAGTGCCACAAAATTCAAACTTCTGTTTCCCGGACCTCAGATCATGGACATTTTCTGTAATCTCTTCAGGCTCTCTTGGAACAAGATGTCTTTCACCGCTCTCTCATGGCGTGCTGCTTGGAGATCGTGCTTTTCGCGTATAGCTCACCTCGTACCTTTCCCTGGATCATTGAAGTGCTTGACCTCAGGCCATTCTATTTCTATAAGGTAAATAAATACTGCCTTAGGACCGGACCGGTGTTGAAAACGGCGTGGTACTGCGTCGGCAGTCCTAGAGGATGGTGCTCTTCCTTCCTAGGTAATCAAGCAGGAGAAGGACTGATGTTAACGTGTAACCTGCCTATTCTACATTCTGACTGTCTTTAAATATATTACCTGGAATGTGGAATGCTGGTGCTGAAGCTTGAAGTTTAAAGCAAGAAAAGCATTTTGTAAATGGTTCTTAACTGTAACGTGCTGCTGATCAGCTTTTAGTTCTTAATATAATACATTTCTGGCAGACTAAAGTATTCAGGCATATGTTTTGATGATATTCATATTTATGGACTGCAAGCTATACTGTAGTTCTACTTATTAGTGATAAAATAGCAATAATATTCTTTGTTGCCTTTGGCTACTGCTACTTACCACAGGCTTGCTCTGTTAAATTTTATTTTCTTCTCTATTTTGTTATATATAACAGAACATAAAATCTCTTTTTCCAGGTGTTCTCTATTTCTGCTCTTTTTTTAACCTCATTCCCCCCTGCCTCCAGTGTCAGTTTTGTTCTCCGACTCGTATGATCCTTTCAACATCTCTCCACGTGCCTCCTGTTTTCACTGGATACCTAACAGCTCACCGCAGCTAGTCCCCAATAAGTCGGCAGTAGTTCTGTTTAGACAATAGCGACCAAACAAATTGAACCCCTGGGGAAAGCTGTTTTATATTCTCTTCTCCCTTCTTCAAGCCTCAGATACGGGGCAGTGGTGAAACGGAAACAAATCTGTCACTGTTGCTGTGGCTGTCGGTAGCCTGCGTCAGTACCAGATGTGCTGGTGCAGATCCAACTTTGTGGAAGAGATTTACTTTATTTGCATTTTCTTTGCTGTTCCGTGTACATTCTTGCAGCACTTGGACTTGAAAGAAACGGCCATCACAAAGACTTCACACGAGAGCACCAATGTTTATTATTCCACTTGTGCCGTTTGTAACTCCAGGTGCTTGGTTTCTGTCGTATAAATCGGTAAACACATCGATGAGGCCTCCGGGGAAGTTTTATAGCATTTCCATCTCTAGAGCTCTAGAAAAACGGGCTGAATGTTCCTCTGCCAGAAATAACATAAAGTGGGTCTTGCATTGTTTTTGTTACTGTTAGGTAATTGAAGTGCTGATTCGCTCTGAGGAAGGACTTTCCAGAGACATGGTGAAGCACCTCAACAGCATTGAGGAACAAATTCTCGAGAGTCTAGCCTGGACACGGGACTCCGCGCTCTGGAGCGCTCTCCAGGCCTCGGAAAACAAGGTCCCAACCTGTGAAGAAGTATGTTACCTGTTTTCCTCCTCTTAGGAAATTCATGTTCTTTTTCTTATTGTTGTTCTGTACAGCAAACCATTCAAATGAGACAATTGGTGCAAAACATCTTCTATTAATAGATTGCCACAAAGCGGGGAAATCTATTTGTTATCTTATGCTGACATTTCTTATTTCTCAGGTAATATTTCCCTGTAATTTGGAAGCAAGCAATGGAGGAAGTGGGCTTGGGCATTTGCCTATGATGCCGGTATCTCCTATAATTCATCCTCGAGTCAAAGAGGTTCGGACAGATCTTGGTGGGAGTTTAAGACGGGGTACGTTCAGGGTTTCTGTTATGATTCGAATATGTGAATTTTGGGGACGGGGGGGGCAGCACTTTAGACTTCTTTATAATTGTAAAGAGCGATCTCGAATCAGAATTAAACATTCAGAATTGTGAAGCCTGCTATTTGATCACCGGAAAGTCTAGATGCATCCGGTCAAACCATTGCTGTGGCAGCAGATACCGGCGCCAGTGCTCCGCTTCTGAACCGGAGCAGGTTTTGCTGCTGTTTTGATGCAGGAGTTCCCTTTGCTCTTGGGTAGGTTGTCATCCAATGGCTGTTCATATTTTTTCCAGGCTTGTTTTTTTTTGTTCTGAGTGAGTTTGACTGGATTTGAAGTGACTTTTTTTAAAGTATAACCCCCTCTTTGCAATTTCCAGCATTTTTGGTAGCTCTTACTACTGTTGCATTTGCATTTTCTTTTTTTTCTTCGGACAACAGTCTCCCTGTCACTGTTTTTTTTCCCTGCTAAGTCCAGTGATGGTTGCCACTGCCACCTCTGCATTGTGCAGTGACAGACCGGCATGTATTCCTCCTTCCTACGGAACTTTATTTTGCAGGAGGCAAGGACAGTACTTTGTCTGCATTATTCTTTCATCTGAAGAGCCGCCTTGCTCCTTGCAGATTCCTGGGTGTCTCACAGAACTGTGTCATGACAGTGAGGGTGAAGAAGCTGTGGTGGCACTGCTGTTGCTTTTTTGTACTTCCCTAGTTAGGAAGGGAAGATGATCAGAGGGCTGGAGCAGCTCTGCTGTGAGGCCAGGCTGGGAGAGCTGGGGCTGTTCAGCCTGGAGAAGAGGAGGCTCCGGGGAGACCTGATAGCGGTCTTCCAGTACCTCAAGGGGGCCTACAGGAAAGATGGGGACAGGCTGTTCAGTAGGGCCTGTTGTGATAGGACAGGGGGTAATGGGTTTAAATTAGAAGGAGGTAGGTTTAGATTAGATATTAGAAAGAAATTTTTTACAATGAGAGTTGTAGAGCACTGTCCCAGGTTGCCCAGAGAGGTGGTGGATGCCCCATCCCTGGAAACATTCAAGGCCAGGCTGGATGAGGCTCTGAGCAACCTGATCTAGTCAGGGATGTCCCTGCTCCTTGGACTAGATGACCTTTGAAGGTCCCTTCCAACTCTAGCCATTCTATGAATTGCTGCTTTCGTTGCATCCCAGACAGTAGTCCATCGGGCCTTGCTGGTGCGCTACGGACTGGTGGTGTGATGTTGTCTCCTTTTGTGTTTGTCTGGCAAATTGCATTACAAGACTGGTGGTGGTGGGTTTTCTTTAATACTCAAAAATACTCATTAAGAAAGAGATGTTTAAGCAGTTGCTGTAGGTGTTGTGGAGAGTTGTTTGATGGAAGGGAAAGCAACTTGGAGATGGTGTCTTGTATACGGGTAGGGCTCTGTGGAACATCTTGTATATGAGAATCTGGTACCAAACCTCCTAACTTCAACTGGAAAATAGTGGGGACTGGAAATGTTTATTTGCCCGCGGTGCCAAGAAAACCATCCTGCCAGAGTAGAAGTAAGGTCTTCAATGAGTTTTACCGGGCTGGTTATCCAGAAGGTTTCTGTTTTCTGGGAAATGGGAAACTGCTGTCACTGGTATCCCCAGAAGTGACTAGTGGACTTCAGCAGAAATGCAAAAAGCCAGAGGAATAGAAGCCTGTAAATGAGCATTGTGTACTTCAGCCTCACTACTGGAGCAAATCTTCTCTGAAGGTGGAGGCTTCTGGCTGGGGTTTTAAAAGCCAGAACATACAGAAGACAGCTTATCCAGGGAACGTGGTCAGGGCTCCTGCAGAGACGTGTTCAGAGCAACAGCATTTGCTAACGTTACCAATCTGCTAAGCAGACTGGAGTAAGTGTCTGTAACCCTGCGCGTTCCTCTGTCTCTGCAAATTAGCTTGGTTACTCTTGCCTTCCGCGTTGGTACCTGACTGTGAAACTGAGCTGTCTGGGGTGACAGAGGAGACAGTTAAAGGACTAACAGGTCTTGTTCATATCGCCTAGGAACAGTGAACTGTGAGATTCGTTCTTAACCGGAGGTAATCTCTTATACTCCGGTTTTGTAGTTTGAAGGCTAGCCTTTTCCCCTCCTGCAGAGAAGTATTCCTGTTCATCTGCTCCTCTTAAGGTGGTTGGTTTGTTGTTTTTTTTTCTCCTTTGCATACCAGACATGCAGCCATTGTCACCGATCTCTGTTCATGAGCGCTACAGTTCTCCTACAGCTGGAAGTGCGAAGAGAAGGCTCTTTGGAGATGATAGCCCCAAGGAGATGCAGATGGAAAAAATTTTAACTGAAGGAACTAAGTTGACAATTGCTCCAGCATCAAGCATTGCTGCTGAAAAAGTGTCGGTTTCTCCTGGCCAAACAGTACTGACCATGACAACAGCTACAGTATCAGGAAAGATGGGACAGAAGATTTCTATCCCACTGCACGGTACAAATTCTTCTCATTTTTCTTCTCTGCTAGATGTTTTGCTTGCTCTTAAGATCTGCTTAGACTGACCATGCATCTTGAATGTATATCACTTTTTCTTTTTTAAAAGAACATGTATCACTTTATCAAGGGGGGGAAAAGAAAAAGCTTAAGTTTATACTGATGTCTCCTTCTGTGGAGACATCTGGTACCTGACAAGCATCCTGAGAATTCTTCCTTGCAAACAAAGTTGTGGAGTTCTTGCTTCTTCCAGTTACACCTCAACACAGATAAAGCAATGCTTTGGTCCTTGGCTCCAATAGTGATTTACTACTGTTTGTGGTAAATAAACTTTGGTCTTTTATACTCTCAAAAGGCTCTGGAATTTCTGGATAAGGGCTAGGTACCAGCGTTAGCAAAATAGTGGGGGATTTTTGTTTTGTTGAACCTGGGTGATGCTCGAATATTTCTGAAAATGATACATGATAAACAAGTTTTATGGCCTCTTTTAATTTAAAAACTGGGTCTATAGATAAAGGTGAAAAGAAAAAAATCTCCAGTTCTCATGTTTAAGGAGATTTTCAGCAAGAGAATTTGACTACAAAGGAAACCAATGAGGACTGTGTACAACGTGCTGTCAGGTTTGCAGAATAATATCAAAGGGAATGCCCACCTCCCCCAACAGAGTGGAACAGTGATTACAGAAACTCTGATTTCTTGTAAATTTTGTACTTTCAGATAGCTTTAGAAATCATTGTTCACATTTATATTCTTCCTTTAAGCATCACCAGAAATGTAATTTTTAATCATTTTTGAAGACTGAGTAACAAAGACTCTTTTTGGCACCCAGTACAGAAGGATGAGATGTTTTTAGTGTGAAGTGTTTGTGAATGAATTTATGATTCTCACCTTAACTCCGCAGCATGAGGAGACCAAACGGTTTACTTCTGAATGTGTGTATCGTCTCCAGGTATTGCAAATGAGATGGGTGGGATCACACTGATACCCATTTCGATGAATTTAGGTCAGCCGTGTAAAATGGAGGCTCAGGCTCCCTGCCACCCTCAGGTGAATCAGGCACAAGAAGTGCATCTGTCAGCAGGGAGCAAACCGAAGAAAACAGGTTCCTTGGCACTGTTTTACAGAAAGGTAGGTGTCTTTATTAGGAAGTTGTGCTTTACAGCTGTTTGAGGCCATGCTGAAACTTGCCTCCTTGTGCAGTTTTCGTTACCTTTCACTCTTCACGTACCTTTCCTTTGGCCTGAGCAGTTCTGAGATACCTGGGAGGAGAAGGGAGAAGACGTCAAGTGTGGCAGAGAATCCAATTTTCCGTGTTCGCCTCGCCATGAGATGTTTCTTTTTTTTTCTTCTTTTTTTTTTTCTTTTTTTTTCTTTTAATTAGCAGCTTCTATAAATAACTATCTAGGAAATATCGGTAGTTTTTACTTCTCTTGTCTATTTTTACTGCCTCCCACATTTGCAAGGGTTAGATATACCAGAAGTCAGATTGTTTTCTGAGGTCTGCCCAGTAGTGCTGATCTTGCTGGTGTAGGGCCTCAAACAGCAGTGATGAATAACGTGCTATCTGAAAGTTTCTAGAAGGAAGGAACTCCTTGAAATAATGAACAATTTAAGGGCTAAGTTAAGAACTGAGTGTGCTTCTGAGAAACTTAGATTACCTGTTTCTCGTTGCTTTCATTTCTGTTGTGGTGGACTATGTGAGGGGTCTTTGGAGAAGGCAGAGATAAGTTGCCTAAATGCTTGCAAAGAATACATGCTTAAATTAATCTCTAAAAAAGATCAGAAGGGAGGTTTGGCTATTATTTTCTTACTAGAGAGGTTATTTTCAGAGGTTTTCCCCTTTCAGGGTACCTGTGTTGTAAACCTACAGAATTCTACATTGAGCAGTCTTTAAGGTAAATCTTAACACAGAAGCTAATTCCTGGAAACACTTGTAAGCCACATCCTGTGTCTGAACTATTGGTTCTTTAGTTTTGATAGTGACAATCTGTCTCTCTCTCTGAGGATGGATTCAGAATTGATTAGCCAGCTGCCAGGCGTGAACTGCGTTTTGGAAGCTTTACTCTCAGCTGGGGAGTACTTCAGCTGTAGCCATGTATTTGACAAACCATGTGGGAGGCAACATATTCCTCTTAGTTATGAAGGAGAACTAAAATCTTCACTTAAATTTGTCTATAAATTTTGTCCTTCTATTTACAGTGGTCATCATAGTCAAAATGATAGTTTCCCTACTTTCCTTTCTTCTTCCTGTTCAGTAGAGCAAGTGAAAATGAAATTAACTCTTTCTGCTTTCCAGCATAAAAAGCGTGCCTCATTACTATGCATGAAGTGAGAACTTCTGAAAGAAATGGAAGAAAGCTGATGTTGCACTTGAGTTATTTCAGGTTTTGACACAGAGTTTTGGTAATCAAAAACAAAATTAAAAAAATCCATCAGCCAACTAATAAAGGTGATACTTGATCGTAATTAAAGTATGTCCCTTCTTCGTGCATGTTGGAAGTGTTCCATTACAGGAGTGAGTGGTGCAGTACAGAAGCAATAGTCATGCTGTTTTAAAGTGGATTTCCTATAAACATTAGAGATCCAACACCCAAACAGTGTTGACAGCTTAGTTTTTGAAGCCATTGCTTTGGGCAGAGGGGGAAAGTTTTCTGGAAACAAACTATTCAAATGTAGAGCAGCTCTACTTTTGAGGACTTTGATTTTTTGCAGATTAAGTTGAGCCCGTTTGGCTTGACTCTTCACTGTGCATCTCTTTATTCCAGGTTTATCATCTGGCAAGTGTGCGCTTGCGTGATCTGTGCTTAAAACTGGACGTTTCCAATGACTTGCGCAGGAAGATATGGACATGCTTCGAATTCACATTGGTTCATTGTGCTGATCTAATGAAGGACAGGCATTTGGACCAGCTCCTCCTCTGTGCCTTTTATATCATGGCAAAGGTAACGTGTAGTTTGAAGAAATTCAAGAAATTTAATGTCAATTGAAAATATAAATTCTGTTCACAGTTTACAGTTTGATTGCTTTATTTATGTCATTACTGGAGGGAATGGGAAAGTCCTTCCAAGACGTGGATGAAGTCCCAGTATATTTTTTTTTTCCCTTGTTTTGCATAATCTTAAAAGTTCCCATCAACCAGCCAGATGGTTAAGGGAGGATTTTTCTTCTCTTCCTGGGCGCAATCACAAAGAACACCGGTCAGCATAGACAAAGCAGTGTGTGGCTTCACTTCCCCATATTTGTGTTTTCTGTCCTGTTTGTTGTCTTAATGATTTACATAATCTGAACTAAAAACCCCACTGCAGTTGGGGTGGCAGAATTGTGCAGGTGCAAGAATCTGCAGGAGCTCACAACCTTGTGTGTGGAGGGAAAGTTTCTATTCCACAAAAATCCTCCTAGCTTTTGGAGAGTCAGCTGGTTGCCTGTTACTTGTATGTCTTCATTTCTTACTCAATTTGCCAGCATTCATTTAAGGTGTTATTAAGTTGCATTGTGAAATTGGAATATTGGTTTGACTCAGACTTGAGAGCTGGTGGTTACAACAGCCATCAGGTCTGATTCAGAAACAAATCCAGGAGAGTGAAACTAAGCCAAGCTCCTCTAAATCATTGGAGATGGATTACCTTTTCTTCTTGAGGAAGACAATGAAGAGGAGCACTATCTATGGAGGGAAACTGATGCTCAAATTGTGACTACCTCTTAATAACAGCAGCACAGCTTAGGCTCGGTGACATCAATACCAATAGCTGTAGAAAACCAAAATACAGAGCGGTCAGTGCTCTGTATTTTATCACGTAGTTTCAGTAGGTTGGTTGGTTGGTTTGTTTTAAATACGATCTCCTGAGTGCTCTCTCCAGTGCCATGTGAGACCTGACAAGTTAGCAGGTTGATACGTTCTCTCCTGGCTCCTGCTACAAAAATTATTGCTCCTCAGCTATTAAAATAACAGATGCGTGGCTGAAAAACAAAGTCCGTTAACAAATGAGCTATTTCGAAGTACAGGAGAGCTGAAATTGCATGCGTGTATCTAGTGTTTTGTTCAAGATTTCCTCCTATGTTTAAAAAAGTTAAGGGGTCCCGTTTTCAAATTTACAAATACATTTTTTTTTACTTAATAATATTTCCCTTCTTTAATTTTTAGTGTCACTAGAAGAGAAGTTGGAAAAAGAATAATTCTTAAGCATCATAAGCCAAGAAACAAGGAATGCCTGAATAAGAAAAATGCTTGGGTTTTCATATTCTGATCACCAGAACTAAGTTTTAAAATTATGTATTCCTAGTAATACTCACAAAAAAGCTGTACAAAGGGAAGCTAACCGAATAGACTGGACCTGAGCCGCCCAACCTTGCTGCTGGCACTTGGTCTTCAATAGCCTTTTCTTTTCCAGATAACCAAAGAGGAAAGAACTTTTCAGGACATAATGAAAAGTTACAGAAATCAGCCACAAGCAAACAGCCATGTGAGTAAATAGTATTGTCTCTCCTTTTTATAAATCTCAGACAGAGGTGGGTTTGCAAATGTTCACGCGGATAAGGGAAAAGTCAAACATTCTTCAGTGTTACGTTCATTCTTACTCAGAGGGATTTCATCTAGGCTTCTGACTTCCTTGCTGGCCTTGACAAGAGTGTTTTTTCCCTGGTGTCATGTAGGTTTATAGGAGTGTCTTGCTGAGAAATATTTCTGATGATGTCCTGTTGGACCAAAATACAAACCAAGACATGGAGATGGCAGAAGGTAGGTACAGCAAAGTAATCTGCTGTTTTTAAAAATGTACTTATGGGCTTTTAAAGAACTGAACTATCAGTTGCTAAGGAGAAGTGAAGAAAGCTGTACAGTTTCAAACATATTAAAGAAAAATAAATGTATTGTTGAAAAAGAAACCATCTTGTCAGTAGCCCTCCTGTGTGCTAGATATGGAAAATAACACTTTTCATTTGGAAAAAATGTTTAGTTTTGTTTCCTTAAATTTGATTGCTTGAGGTCGAAGTGTTTTCTTTAGTGTGTCAGTGATACTGTAGTTGTTCTTATACAGCAACACCGGTTAACAAGGAAAGATTGATGGCTCCTGGAATGTTATGACAGGCTTTTTTTCCTAATGTCACCTGTCCTCAAGGCTTAAATAAGGAGAGCTTGTTTCGGAAAATAAAATGGTGACTCTCTAAGACCACCATTTTCTTATATTCAGATTTCTTTTAAATAGGTGATATTTTCTTTCTTCTGAGCTAGAGAAGAAAAGGGATAAGAGTAGTATTTGAGAAAAGCATGAAAATTGTGCCATGCCTGTTTTTAGTGACATGTCAAGAAACCTGGAGGTCACAAGCCCATGTGTGAACCCACAAGCAGAGCTGATCCACAGCCAGGGCACACACAGAAATTTAGAAGACCATTCTGTACAGTAAATTCCCACTGTGGGTGGGATTCAACTGCTTGAACGAGTATTGGAACCGTTCTTAAATGCCTTGGAGGGTTCCACCGGGGTTCAGGAAAGTGCTGATCTCCTGTAGGTTCGGCATCCTGTCCAGCAGCTCCACGGTGCTTGGACGGGGTAGGGTGTCTGAAGTGGCACTGGGCTCTGGTACTTTGTCAAACAAACATACTTGGTTACAAAGCTCTTCAGTTGCTTTTCCTGCTGGACTCTTTCTTCAGTTAATGGGCTCATGTCTCCTTTATCCAGTATTCGCTCCTGGTCTTTTGACAGCAGCTTACAGGAATGTGTGCTCCTGTTACGGCACGGGGCAGACACCCCAAGGAGTTACACTTACGGGTATCAGCTGCAGTTTTTGATGTTTGCCTCGTAGTGCACTGGTTGCAAGAGGCTTTATTCGGTGTTGCTCTGTGTTGGTTGGCAGTAAACAGTACAGAGGATGAAACATAGAAGGTTTCAGAAGAAACCCGGCTTAGGGGAGAAAGAGCATTAACATACTTGCTGCGTGGCTGCAGCTTTTTCCACTGAACAGCCGTTTCCTAACGTGCCTCGGCAAACAGTGTCACGGCTTCCTTGGAGCGAGTTATTCTTTGCCAGCTGGTCCCTAGAAAGTTTCACAGGAGCTAAATCTGGGAGTTGTCAGACTGCTTAAAACCTAGTTTTAACAGCAACAAATTGCTTTGTACCACTCCCCAAAATAAGCATGGGAAAAGGGGTCCATTGTGTTGTAATTTTTTGCTGTAGCTGTTTCCAAGTTTGGAATAAAGCCTTGGCCTGTCTAGCCATAATCCACTAGCCCGCTAGCAGCGACTTGTAGCTCCTCCTAACGTTCATAACCACCTACAGCACACCCAGCTCCTGTCTGAGCACATTGCTTTCATTCATCTCAATAACCCGTCAATTTGTGGACACGTTCTTGCCAGTTGGATATTGTAAGTTTTAATCTGAAGCACCCAGTTTGCTGATACTGTTTCTGAAATCTGAAGCTCTCTCTTATTGCTAGACTCCTCTCTGAAATCGGGTGGCTCCTCAGGACGGTCTGCAGCAGAGAACTCCAGTGAGTCAGGAACAGAGGAGAGAGGAGATCTTATTAAATTTTACAATGCAGTCTACGTAGGAAGAGTAAAATCGTTTGCACTGAAGTACGATGTCGCGAACCAAGATCATGTAGTAAGTAAAGTATTTTGGAATTTTGCTCTATCTAATAATCAGACACAGAGTCATTTTTCCTGGCAGATGAACCTGTTGATAATCTTGTTCTGTTGCTTTTCTAGTGTGGTTACAGAAGTCAAATGGTTGTAGGTAATGGTATGGAGACTTGCCTTAACAGCCTTTCAGGAGGACAAATGCAGATGCGGTTCAGTTTACAACCCCGACTTCAGCTTCTTTATATTGATGCAACACTGTCCTGGTTTTGGCTGGGATGGAGCTAATTTTTTTTTTTTCCCCCAGTAGCTGCTGTGTTTGGATTTAGTATGGGATTTGGTATGTGGAGAATGCTGCTAGCACACTGGTGTTATGAGTTGTCGCCAAGAGATGAAGGACTTTCCCAGCTTCCCAGGTGTCACTCGTGGGCAGGTGCAGGAGGCTGGGAGGGTACGGCCGGAACAGCTGACCCAGGCTGCCCAAAGAGCGTTCCACGTCCCGCTCGGTATAGCAGGGGGAGCTGACTGCTGGGCAGCGCTCTCGCTTTTTTGATTGTTCAGAGATTGCTCTCACTTTAATTCCAGGATCGTGGATTGGGATGGGCTGCATCAATCATCAGGTTGCTGGACAGTGAGAAATTGTGCATTGTTGGTTTTGTGTATTTTATTATCCTATATTATTATAATCATTATATGTATTGTTGTTGTTATATTGCTCTCTGTCATAGTTCAGCCCCGATCAGGACCAGACTACGCAGTCTCTCTCTCACTCCCCCCACCCTCCGAGAGAACAGGGAGAGATAATATAAGAAAAAAGGCTCAAGGTTTGAGATAAGGACAGGAGAGATCCTTAAAGTTACCGTTATGGGCAAAACTGGGGAAAACTGTTCATTTATTGCTAAAACCAAAGCACAATAATGAGACAGGGAACAAGATAACCTCCCCCCACCCCTTCCTCTTCCCGGGCTTAACATTCTCTCTACCACCTTCCCCCCCGAGCGGCACAGGGGGAAGAGGGAATGGGGGTTGTGGTCAGTTCATCACTTGTCACTTTATGCCGCTCCTTCCTCCTCAGGGGAAGAACTCCTCACATTCCTCCCCTGCTCCAGCGTGGGGTCCCTCCCACGGGCTGCAGTCCTTCGTTAAACTGCTCCGGCGTGGGTCATCTCTTCCACGGGGTGCAGCCCCTCCAGAACGGCTGCCCCAGCAGGGCCTCCACTGGCCACAGCCTCCTCCAGGCATCCACCTGCCCTGGCGTGGGGACCTCCCCGGGCTGCAGGGGGATCTCTGCTCCTCCATGGGCTGCAGGGGCACAGCCGGCCTCACCACGGCCATCACCACGGGCTGCAGGGGAATTCTGGCCAGGAGCCGCATTACTGCTCCCCTCCTTCTGCACTGCCCTTGGCGTCTGCAGCCGTTCCTCTCACAAGAAAAGTTCTTCACAACAGGCTGGCAGATGCCTCTCAGGATCTCTTCACATCTCATCTCTCCACTTCTTGCAGTCAGGCCAGGCCGAGTCGGGCCCAGACAGCCGTCCAGAGGGAGGCCAGAGGGTGAGGGCTGCAGGGCCAACAAGGCTCATGCCTCCCCCTCTCTGCCCCCCCCCAGCTTCTTCACATCTTCTCTTCTTTTTTTTTCTGTTTTCCCTTTCTTAAATACATTATTGCAGAGGCGTTATCAGGGAACATTCTGCTAGCAATTGGCTTGGCCTTGGCCAGCAGCAGGTCTGCCCTCAGCCCGGCCGAGTCCACTGAGCAAAGGGAAACAACTTCTTACAGAAGGTACCACCACAGCCGCCCCTCACTAAAACCAGAACACTCTCCTAGTAAATTGTCTTTATCTCAACCCACAACTTTTCCTTTCTTCCCAATTTTCTCCCCCATTCCACCTGGTAGAGGGCAAGGTGAGCGAGTAACTGCATGGTACTTGTTTGCCAGATGGGCTTAAACCATGACAAACACCCTTTTGCTCAAATGCCTGTGTGGACCATCAGTGTAACATATCTAGAAAATAAATTTGTTCTGTTGTTTGTTGGTACTTCATCTGTTGTTTAACTGCTACAGGATAAAATCTTCTAAAGAAGACCTGGAAATGTATTAATCGTTCCTTCTGTGAAGCCACTGCTCTTAAATATCTTCCGATTCAGCTCCTATGCGAGTTTATCCTTGTCTTGCAGATGGAAGCCCCTCCCTTGTCTCCATTCCCCAACATAAAGCAGCAGCCAGTGTCTCCTCGACGGATCTCTCAACAGCATTCCATTTACATCTCACCTCACAAGAACGGCGCCTGCTTGACCCCTCGAACTGCACTGCTGTATAAATTTAATGGGAGCCCTTCCAAGGTAGAAAACAAAAAAGCTGAAAGGGGTCAGTTTGAGAGAGGGTTAACTAATCTCCTAATTAGGATGTGTTCTGATGCGGTGGTGTTTCATTGAACTATCTCTCAGTTCAAGGTGAAGAGTAGAATTCTTTATGTAGAATCCATCAGTCGCTGAGCAAAGAGGTTTAGAATAACTTTTTACCTCAGATAATTGAAGAACTAGAGCAAGTTTGAAATAGAGTTGTAGTAACTCATGATTTTTTGTCTTGATCGCAGAGTTTGAAGGACATCAACAATATGATAAAACAAGGTGAACACAGGAGTAAGAAACGAGCAATAACAATTGATAGTGACACTGAATCCCCTACGAAACGACTCCGCCAGGAAAATGATGACGTTCTTCTTAAACGTCTCCAGGATGTTGTCAGTGAAAGAGCAAACCATTAAAACTGCCGGTTTTCTGTGGGATCTAAACGCGATGGAGTCGGATCCAGCTGTTGCGCTATTTACTGCTTGCTTTTGTTTACAGACAACTGCCAACCTCCTTGAACATTGGACTTTTAACAGACTGCCACAGGATGCAAAAAGCAAGGGGTCAGTAGCAAACGGCAGAGAACAGGAGGTGACACTGTGCTCTGAGATACTCTGAGCTGTTTTAGCAAGAGTTGAGCTGTAGAAGGGCATGCTGGATGTTCTCCAGCCTAGTTTAGAGTATCGTGAGCTCTGAGCGTAACTCAGCTTCTGGCAACACTGCTTTTATTTTTGGAATAAGAATTATAAGGAAATGAGTGGAGTCAGTTATGTTTCCTCAATCCTTTGGTGTTTGGGGAAGAAACTTTAAAAGTGCCTTATTTTAAAAGAATGTGGAATTTTATGCATTATTTTACTGGGGAGGAACTGGAGTGGAGAACAGATTGATCATTCAGCCTGAGGAAGAGCTGAGCGGTGTTGAACTGTGCTCCGTCTCCTGTGAGAGCTTCAGTAAAGGGTACGTTGTGACGTGGATCAGACAGCTTTTGCAATAACAAAGGCGATAATCAAAAAGTACAAATAGCAGTGACTTAATTTGGACACTGACGTGGTAAAGCACTGAGGTATGGTTCAGTGAGTCTGGATTACCTTTCTCTCCAGGCAGTGAACGCTGCCCCGCGAGCGGCTCCTTTCCCGTTGGACCTGATGGCAGCTCTGCCGTAGCGGCTGCTCTGCGAATTGCAGCTCGCCCGTGAAGAAATACGAGGTGGTTACAGTTGAAAAACAGCTGGGGCTTTGGCCAGCTTCCAGCTGTTCAAATGCACAAATTCACTTAACAAATTCTATCTTTGTTTTATTTTTTCCTGAAGATCTTAGCCTGTTGTGTAGTATCTACACTGAATGTAAGCCCATCGGATAAGGCATGTTGTACAGATGGGGGTTATAGCTAGGAAAGACTGGATTCACTGGCAATGTGTAAATTCCAGCATCCATTTTTTGTAAGTAAGTTTTTAATGCTGAGGGATTTGGTAGGGTTTATTTTACTAAAATGGAGAAAAGTCAAGGTTTGTTCATTACTGTAAATCAGTAGCTTGATCTCATTTTATAATTTCATTTAAGACTAGAGCCATAGAGAAACTTCTCAGCACTGTATTTTTCAGTTCATGCATATATTGAGCTGAAAAAAAAAAAAAAAAAGAAATTGAACAATTACATAGGACTTGTTTAAGGAGCTCTGTTAACTTCATTGTTTGGATTTTGCTGCGAGATCTGGTGTATCACAGTTCCTGTGATGATTTCAGGCAGTCTCAGCTAATGCATCTGGCCAGCAACGATGAAGGAAAAATGTAAAAGTGTATGTGTGCAGGGACCCTACTCAGAGGTGAGTAGAAAGTTTACAAACTCCGTAATTTGTTTTTGAATTATTAACTACTTAAAAATTTGATTTTTTTGTTGTTGTTGTTACTTTCAAAAAAAGGTGCTGGTGCTTGTTTCTGAAAGGTTTGACTGTAGAGAGCTGCAGTATGAGGAAATGGCCGTGCAGAGGACTAGGTTTCGTGTAGATTCTTCTGTTCAGTTCCTTTAATTTTATTCAATTTTTAGTATTTGTCTTCATATCTTGAGATAAAAAGTAAAGACCAACAACCTTTCTGTCTCGATCCGCTCATCAGTGCGGTTACGGTTCTAACCGTTCGATGTGTTTACTCCGGTCCCTAGAAGCCTCCTGTGCTGTGGGGGAAATGGGGAATCTTGACTTAGCGTTCAACAGTCGGCGTGGTGTGCGTGGAGGATTGCAGCCTCTCTGGGTGGGAAGCCGGGCTGGACAGGGCCAGTCTTTCAGCAGTATCCTGTGACGAGGTTCAGTCGATGTGGTTCTAACTCAACATCTCCTCGCGTATCTGCTCACCACAGTTACTGTATTCTCTGAAACTGTACAAAACTGATGGTGCTAAAATCCTTATTAGTTGTCATTAGGTGTAGTGGTTTTTTTCATCAGAAAAATGAATCTACTACAGCTGGATGTGGTTCAGATTTTTTCACCTCTGTAGGTGATAGAAAAAATATTTTTGGACTTGATGAACAGCTAAAACAATAGCTTCTATGAAATTTTAACGGTTTCAAAGTGCCTTCACGTGTAAATATGTATTTTATAATAAAGTATTTTAACCTCTGTGGCAGTGTTTCCTGTGGTCTTTCTGTGGTTATCCATTAAACAATGAATTCTGTCTGCATTTTCTATAACGGCAAAGACCTTAATCATTTTTATGCTCCTTCGGATTTCTTTGGGATATTTTCAGTTTAAATTCATCGTCATTCATGGGATCTGTCTGAAGTTTCCTGCTGAAATTCATCTACTGTTTCCACTTCATGTGGTTTCTGGGAGGAGAAGGTGAGTAATACATGACCTGAAGTAACCAAAAAAACTGTGAAATGGAGAAAATCCTGCAGTGACAGGTGACGTGCCCAGAGTGGGAGGGGTGACTCCGGCACAGGCGAGCTGTTAGATGGCTCCTGGTGCTGGCTGCCTTCCTCCCAGACACGCAAGTGTGTTCAAAACCAACTTTGAACTGGTTCAGACTTGCACCAGCTGGCTTCATGCTGGTTTTGTTGCTCCAGATAAGCATAAAGCTGGCATTGACTCGGGGCTGCTTAAATAGCTCTTGTGCATTTGCTCGGGGGCGGGGGGGATGTGGGGAAAGGCCAATTTGTGCAGATTCAATTGTAATTACTTTTTCTGACACCAGGGCTTTTTTTTTTTCAAAAAGAGTGTTAAACTGCAGTTACCAACCCAAACGCATAGCTCTGAAAATGCGGCTGGGTTTTGTTTGTAAACTTCCTTTTGCAGTAAGACTGACAGCGGGGGGAAAGCATCCCAGGCAGCGTGAAGTGAGGAATCAGGTGATTGTATCCAAATCTTGCAAACTGCACGCTAGCTGCTAGGAGAGTGGTTTTCCCCAGCCAGATGGACTTTGCGTAATTCTCCAACTGAAAAACCACCTCCTTAGCACTGCTTTGACACGGATTCAGGGCTTCCATGTTTACTGCAGGTCAGTTTTCCAGCAAGTCAGAGGAAGAAGGGTTCAGTAACCTTTCCTTTAACACCCCCAGGAGCACCATAAATCTGCTAGCACGTTACACGTAAGCGGTGTGTTACTATTAGGTTGCCACATCCTAATTGTTGTAGTAAGATGTAGCCTCAAGAAAATTTGTGGTTAGAGTGCAATTAAGCCATGTGGGGAATTGAAACTGATGTCTCTTTAGTTTCCTGCTAGGAAATGCTCTTAGGTTCCCTGTGACTCAGAAGTGCTGGGACCTCCGATGAAAGAAGCCTAAATCTGTCTCAAGGCAAATCAATCTCCAAAGTTTACAAGAAGCATATAACTCATCACCCAAGAGGCAATTCTTGAAAAACAGGTGTCAGATAAAATGATGCCCAGCTCATAAAACTTTTCAACTTCTTTGAGCAACCAGCAGTGCGTTGGGCAGCAGGTCAATCAGGTGGATTACGCTTGTCAGGGCTCGCGCTGCCCCGCTCCGTCGGTGCCGGGCAGAGCTGATGGGTATGGGGCTCCGCAGGTCGTGGCGCCCACGTTAACGGGAACTGCCGGGTCACGGGAGCGCGGTTTACCCTGCGTGCGCTCCACGGCAGTGTTCCCCAGCTCGGGTGCTGCCTCTCAGCTGAGGCACGGGGAGCCTAAGGTGCAGCAGCCTCACTGCAAGCATCCCCGGTGCCTTCTCTTGCGCGCAATCCACTATGGTTCCCAGTAACAGAAAAACAGCTTTTCAAGAGCTTAGTCACCAGAATTTCAGCTAGTTAATGAGTGAGTACAGGGCTTAAGCAGATGAGGTTGTGGAAGGAACTGGTGCCAGGTCACGATGGCTTTGCGGTAAACTTCTCAGTTCCTGGGCAGCGATACCTTATGGCAGGGAGTTTGTAGTGCTGCTTCATGGAGCCCAGCAAAACCGGGAAAGTGCTACTAGAAACACGGACAGTTAAAAAAATAAAAGGAGACCCTACACAGGAATAATCCTTCTTCATCTCAACTTTTAGTGTGTGCCTTGTTTTTTGTGCCTCTGTCAAGGGGCCCGCTGGATTTCTGCTGCAAGCCGCACACCTAAAGCTAAAGCAGGGTTTCCTGTGCTGCGGCGGCGAGAGGGACTGCGAGGGCGTTCGGGCTGCTTCTGGTGCACACAAACAAGTGCAAAGCTAAACACCGCTCTTTCCTTCCTTCTTTTTCACATGCTTTGTTTGGTTACTGGGGACGTGCTGCTCAGAACAATGCCCTGCCTAGCACAGTGTTTTCTTTTTCTTCCTACCAGTGAGGGTGAAACTGGTAACCCTCCATCCTCCTGCTGCGCCGTATGTCCTTCTGCTCTTGCAATATCAGCAGTGTTCGCTTTGATCCACAACATGCCATTTCGGTGTATTCCTCCCTTGCTGTTTCTAGCCCATAAATGCAATGAGATCTATCTGGATTTTTTTTTTTTTTTTTTTTAATGAGCATTCCAGGTGTATTAGGCCTATGTATAGGATGTCCTCCTTCAACTCCTTCCCCTCGGGTTTTGGCACTGCTAGAGGTACGGAATGGACAGGTGGTGAATTATTCCTTAAAAGGACAGGCACCAGTGACATTTGGGTGTCACTTCAGTCTGGGAGGGCGGAAAGGGAGAAGGTGGGAGGCTATTTTATAAGGTTGTGCTCCTTAAGAGGTCTTGCCTGTTCTTGTCTCCTAAGGTTCCTTCCAAGAAGAGGAGTGTTTCCTCTAAATGGGTGGGACAGCTCTCAGCCAGTTTCATTTCCGATGATGAGGGCACAAGGCTGATCTCCAACACTCTCTGAAAGCCCCAGAGGGGACAGAGAGAGACTCTCATCTAAATGAAAATCAGGCAGTGAGCATTAAGTGCGCTTTCCCAACAAGAGGTGAGAAGTGAGAAAGCAGAATATTTGCTTACAAAAGCACATTACTGTAGCATGACAGTAGAACACATAAACTCTGCTCCACACCGAGAGCTCAAGTAAAGCCCAGAAGGGCTTTTTACTAAGATGATGTTGTTTTTACTCTTCCCCCTCCCCACTTTTGCAGCAGAGCTGGTTTTGTGCCTGTTAGGACATTACTTGGGGACAGGATCTGGAAACCAGCACGTGCGTCACCGCTGGCCGTGGTGTCCAGCTGTCCCAGCTGTGGGCAACTGCGAGTCCGGCAGCTGGGGCACATCTGGTCTCGTTGCCAAGGACGAGATGGGAGTGAGATCTTGAAAAAGGTTGGGTTTGGGTGTCTTCAGCAACGTTGTCTGGAGACAAGATGTCAGGGCGATAGCGCTGTGACACAGAATCACAGAGGGGTTTGCAGTGAAGGGTCCGTTAAAGCCCACCCAGCCCAACCCCCTGCCAGGAGCAGAGACATCTCCAACCACATCAGGTTGCTCACAGCCCCGGCCAGCCTGGCCTGGGACGTTTCCAGGGCTGGAGCGTGTTTGCGGAGGCCGACGCTGCGGCTGAGCGGGATGCGGGACGGTGAACCTCGCCGGCGCTGCTGTCCCCTCGCAGGCCTCCGCCGTTGCGGGGAGCGCGGCTGCTCCGTGCTCCGCGGGCACGGCCTGCGCTTTTGTGTGAAAACCGGCTCGTTTGAGAAAACAGCCTCCTCCGTGGGGTGCGAGAGAGATGGGGCTTCGCGGTAACGGCTGGCGGTTTGCGGGGGCCTCTCGTTAGATCCTCTACCGGAGAAGGGGCTGCTGGAGGGAGGGGGCTGCGGGGGCCGGGCCTGGCTCGGTGGCCCGGGGCGCCGTTAGGAGGGTGCGGGGCTCGCCCACCCAGGGACCCCCGGCCCGGCCCGGCCCCGCCGTGTGCGGGGCGGAGCGGGGGGTGCGGTGCGCTGAGGGGCGGGGCCGCGGCCAGCCCGCACGGGGGCTCCCGCCCGCCGGCGCAGGGCAGCGCTGGGGGCAGCGCGGGGCGCTGACGTCACGGCGGCGGCGCCGGTCCCCCCGCGCCCAGCGGAGCGCGCGGTGCGCCTGCGCGGCGCGGGATGGGCAGCCCGGCGGCGG
>WHYT01015297.1:111070-170233 GCA_009806455.1 Tetrax tetrax | reverse complement strand
TGGAAACATTCCAGGCCAGGTTGGCCGGGGCTGTGAGCAACCTGATCTGGTTGGAGATGTCCCTGCTCCTGGCAGGGGGGTTGGGCTGGGTGGGCTTTGAAGGTCCCTTCCCACCCAAACCCTTCTATGATTCTCTAATAAGACGTGACATACAATAAAAGCCACTGGACTGTGTAACCCAGTTCTTGTGGCGAGGCTCAGTGCTTAGAGTATCACAGAGGCTGTGATTAACAAAAAGAAACGAGAACAACAACAACAACATCCTTTGTGAAATTCAATTAGAGGAAAATTCCTAAAGCCCTGAAGCAGCACAGCACCAGAGTGTGCTTATGCTGTTTTAACTGCTGACAGCTGAAGTCAAATCTTTAGCTACAGGTCAGAGACCTCTTATCTCAACGTGGCTGGTTGATAGAGAAGATTACTAACAGAGTAAAGTCATGAGCAAGCTTCCTGTGGGTCAGCTGAGGCCTGACTGTGTTTGTGTAATGCCACAGCAGGAACTGCTCAGGACCGGCTCACCTGCCTACCTGCATTTGTACCTCTCTTGTTGACGTCTGTAGAAGTTTCCCTATAGCATTATTCTCTTTATTTTTCTTGAAAAGCAGAAATACTGGTAGTGACAAATGTTCTTCCATTAGGATCTTGGCTGCCGAGTAACTACCTACTGAGTTTGGAAAAAGGGAACGCAGAGGATTACACAGCGCAGGAGTGATTTGTGACTGCTTTCATTTCCTGTACTTCAGCTCCTGGCTGAAGTGATCCTCTGCAACTCACACTGAAAATGCTAGGGTTTGACAGTACCTACGTGTGAGGAGTGAAAAAGCCAAGAAGTTTAGTTATTGGCTTACTGTAATTAGAGCAGCCTTTCCAAATGGGCGTACAAGCTGGAAATGACAACGAGGTTCAGGAAACTCTGGAAGAACTTATCTTTAGAACATCAGCTTTTCCCACCTGAAAATACCATGTGTTTGCTTTACACAACTCTTTGTGTTCTCTCAGTTAACCCCTGCAGCAAGGGGCCTGTGAGAGCTGTGGGGCAGCCTCCTTGCGCTCCAGTCTCTCAGGTTCTGCAGTCCTCTGAGCAGTGCCAAGCTCGTAGTGTGGGGCAGAACAAAGTGGCCTTGCTCGTTCATTGGAAGAAGGTCAGGGTCTGATCTGAGCCTGTTTTCCAGGAATGGAAAGACTGTTCTGTTGTCTTTATTTGTAACACACTGATGCATTTCTTCTTGACTTTGAAGCAGTAAGATGTTTCAAAATGATGCTTTTCTTAACTCTTAATTTTATCTCAAACTAGGATTACAGAAGCCTTTCAAAAGGCAGACAAATTCTTAAAAATAGAAGGCTCTGGAGGGAAGGTGTACCACATTTCTACAGCTATGGAGGACATGGAAGCCTACACTAAGCTAACTGGTATGAGCTCTCAGATTGTTTTTCTTAAGTAAAAGAACATGAGTGTCTGTTAGGATGCTGTTTTTACAGTGGGGTCCTTGCCCCTGCCTAAGACTCTCAAATGCTGCTTCTGTGCACAGATGGTGGAGCAGACCTGAACTGTCCCATCTCCGTGCTTCCGTATCCTACTGGGAGAGAAGAGCTTCTAGTTCAAATTACTTCTATGTTGAGAGAGAAACACCAGCTTCTTGTATTCCACACACATTCAAATTCACATTATTGCAGGCAGTGCTGTCAGGAGGTCCTGCCTGTGCTCTGCCTTTGTTGTACTTGTGACAAGTGGGATGTAAGTCAGCTCTCAGCAATACTACATCTGGCTACATCAGGTGGAAGAGAACTGTATGTGTGGGTAGTGTGAAATTAACCCAGAGGCAGGTTTCAAAGGGCTTTGGGGTCTGATTTGATTTGCTTGAGACCTTGCTAGTGTGCTTGCAAATATAGCAGAAGAAAACAGAGTACATGAACTACTTAGTTTATTGCTGAAAGTTTCTAATTGCTCGGATAAGAGCTTGTGTGATTGGTTCTTCTAAGATAAGTACAGGGAGCAGCAATCTGCTTGAAGATGTGAGGGGGAACGCCAGCTTGATCACAGAGTGAAGGAACAAGAGCTGAGACTTGTGATGTTTTCCCAGTTCTCAAGGTCTGGCTCAGTGCTGTGAAGAGGAAACAGAGAAACCTCAAGGGGGCCTACAGGAAGGATGGGGACAGGCTGTTCAGTAGGGCCTGTTGTGATAGGACAAGGGGGAATGGGTTTAAATTAGAAGGAGGGAGGTTTAGATTAGATATTAGAAAAAAATTTTCACAATGAGAGTTGTAGAGCACCGTCCCAGGTTGCCCAGAGAGGTGGTGGATGCCCCATCCCTGGAAACGTTCAAGGCCAGGCTGGATGAGGCTCTGAGCAACCTGATCTAGTCAGGGAGGTCCCTGCTTCTTGCAGGGGGGTTGGACTAGATGACCTTTGAAGGTCCCTCCCAACCCTAACCATTCTATGATTCTATGAAATTACTGAATTCACGGAAGCTGTCTTGAGTTGTGTTGTGTCCTCTGTTATGTAGTTCCATGGCTTCCCACCACTGTGGTGTCTTGGTTTTGGCTGCCCCTCCTGGTCCTCCCTGTGAGGCACACCAGCGTTCATTCCTCTGGTTGGCGTTTGGTGCCGTGGCACGCCCTGACCAGCTTCGTGCAGCATGGGGAAGGGAGGCCAAGGAGAGCGAGGCAGACCCTGCTGCACCGAGGAGTTTGTGGTTGGATAACTGTAGGGCAGAGGATGCTGCAGACCCTGCTCCCTTATGCTGGCAGTTCTTGCAGCACCTGTGAGCTACAGCTCACAAGGACTCCTAAGCCATCTTTCCTGAGTGCCAGGACAACTTCCCTGAGTTTCCATCACCAAGCCTTGGCTGGCCAGCAGAGAGACTCAAGTTTCTGTCTTTGGTCCATGGAGAAGATGGCAGAGGCTGAGGGCACTGCTGCAGAGGATCCTGTGTGCCTTAACCTGTCTCCTGGTAAAGGCCTTCTGCTGGCAGTCCTTCCTCTGCCACGGGCACCTTTAGCCTGACCACAGACCTGCTGCTGCTTCGAGCAGGTGGAGGGGCTGCATGGAGTGCTGATGAGGAGCTGCCTGCCCTCTGACTGCATGCCTCTGCCCCAGGGGAGGAGAAGGGGCTGGCTTTGAGTGTCAGTAGCAATTGGAGAGCAGGAATTGTACCGTTGGGCCCTGGAAGGCTGGACAGAAAGGCAAGAACTGAGATTAAGTTCTTTGTGGTCCGGGATCTGTTCCCTTGGGGCTCTCTGGTCTGAAAGATCACCCATGCTAGCAAGTTAGCACCAGGGTCCTGTTGTAACGGCCTGCTGGCTGCGGTACCCTGTGAGGAGCACGGCTCAGGGACCAGGACTGTCCCCTGCCACAGCAAGGAGGTGCTCGCTGGGGCTGTCCTGTTCCACGAGGAGAGCTGAACAGCAAGGAGAGCGATGCAGGGAGTATGCCAATGTAGCGGTGGCTCACGGAGGACAACTGTGTTCTTCCTCTCAGATCAAGATCAATCCTTACATGCATCCAGTGGTTGCAACCTGAGGGCTTCTGGGAGGACGGCAGGCTTGTTTTCAGTGGTCCATGATGAGTGGTACTTCCATGAAACTGTCCAGTTGCCTCCTGGATCTTTGCAAATTATAAACCTCTGAGGTTCTACAGCAGGAAGTTCCCTAGCTTTCTTCCATGATGGGTGAAGAACCACCGTTAGTTTTTAATTTGTTGCCTTCTGATTTGACAGCAAATCCTAGTTTTAGTAATGAATGAGACAGCAAACCATTCCTTGTCGTTGCTGCTTTTGCACAATGGATGCATTCACGGGCTTCTTATTTCCCCTGCATTATCTTTTCTTTCAGTCTGAAGAGACCTAGTCTGTTGTTCCTTGTGGAGAAGTTCCTGACTTTGATAACTCTGTCCATAAAACCAGCCCTCAGTTAAAGATGTTTTGGTAGGTGGCTCGTAGCTGCCTTCTGGAGTGTGCTGGGAGCTGCTTAAGCCAGTCCTAGGCGGGGCTTTGCAGAGCTGTGCTTGCAGCCCTGGTCAAAGCTGCCTCGGTATTTCTGACTGGGGGTGTGAGTAGATGTGGGCTGCGGCTGTGCTGATGGTGACAGGCAGCAGCACCTGACAGCAGAGTTTCTTTAGGACAGCCAAAAATAACCTTTTTGCTCCGAAGCCACGTCAAAAGAAACCTGTGTCTCACTGCTTATATTGATGGTGGGAAACACGCTGCGTACTGTGCTGCCCTGTGGGGACAGGAGGGGGCACTTTGATGCTAGCATCCAAAGTCTGACAAATTCAGAAGTGTAACAAAAGCACGTGGTTCTTGTACCAGATGCAGTACGCTTGTCGTTTAGGATATTCTGCTGAACAAGACTGACTAAGTAAGGAGGGGAAGCAAATTCCAGTGAAGTGGTAAAACTTGGTGCACGGAGAATTGAGCTAATTCTTCTGTCAACAGCTGCTGCAGATGTGATGATAATCAGGATGGTATTGTAAGGGACTTCTGGGCTTTCCTGAATCAGCAGTTACTCTTGTTGCTTTAACCTCTGTCGTGTTACGTGCGTTTTGCTGTGACACTGGATTTTGACATACCTTAACAAAAATCAATGCAACTTTGGCAGATAATATCTACCTGGAAATTCTGCACTCAAGTTCTCCAGAACTGAAGGAGGCACAAGAAATCTTGCATAAAATTGAACGACGTGAATTGTACAAGTTTTTAGGAGAGACTAAACCTGAAAAAATGAGGGAAGTTGTAAAGGTAATGTCCCTTAGTGGAAGATTCTGAATTCTGTCCCTGTAAAAATGTTCTCTAAGTTGCTGACCATCTGTTTTTCTCTATCTCTGTGTGGTTTTTGTTTGTTTGGTTTGGCTTTTTTTTTTTTTCTTAACTGCTACTCCAAAAATAGTGTCAAAAGTCTTCCTCCTGTTTCTATATAGCTGAGCCATGAAACATGTCATGGGAAACTGGGAAGAGTTTTATCTACAGAAAGCCAGAAGAATGGCAAGAGGTAGAAATTCAGAAGTTGATAGTTGCAGAAATGGTTTCAGAAAAAATGTTTTCTGAAAAATAAAAAATTGTTTAAAAAGCTGTTATAGTCCAGTGATTCAGAATGCTATCACTATCATCTTGTGTTCATTAGCATTTAAAAAATAATAAGGAACGCTTTTCCTTTGAGTTGTAATTTGTGTGCTTTACTTTGAGAACAAAAGTCAAGCTGAATAGTAACTTCCAGATTTCTTGGTATTCAATTCTATACTTAGCATGAGCATGCATGTGGTTTTTTTCCAGCAGCGGCTGGACAAGACACAGCTGTCTGTTCTCTTCTGCTCTGTAAGAGACTGTAATGCATTGTGTTTAAAATCACAGAATAATTTGGGTTGGAAGGGACTTTTAAAGGTCATCTAGTCCAATCCGTCTGCAAGGAGCAGGGACATCTTAAACCAGATCAGGTTGCTCAAAACCTCATCCAGTTTTGTGATCCTCAAGCTGACTGGAACCAGGAGAACATCCCAAATAGCTGTGGAATTCTTAAATTCAAAGACAAGTTTCCAGTTAATGCAAACTGGAAGAAGTAACTTAAAAAAAAAAAAAGCAAGCAAACAAGAAAAAATGAGAAAGTTAGCAGAGATACATTCTGATCCAGAATAGAAATAGAATAGCTTATAAACAGGCTGCCTCCTGGCAGTTCTTTCCTCTGGGTTTGCTCTCAGTTTAAACCCTTTCTTGGCTTCTTGAGTCACAACAAATCACACATGTGCCTCAACCTGGCAGTGTGTGTGATTCCCTCTCCTTAGCAATCTCCCTGTCTTTGCAATGGACAAAGCACCAGCAAAAAAAAACCAAACTGCTATTTGAATTTCTTCCCATCTGGGCCCGTCTCCTGGCTGCCTCTGTGCAGCGCTCAAAGCTTTTCTCCCATGAGTCTGAGTTACTCCCAGGACATCTTGTGTCTTCCCCAGAACACAGCAGCCCTGGACAAAGGCAGACAGGCAACCTTCTCTCTCCTGCCCGGCCACAGCCGTTTAAATTCCCGTGAACAGCCACTCTCCATCACAGCAGCCTCCTCCGCCTGGCTTTAGCTCACTGTCAGCAGGGAACATTCTCTCAGGTCCAAAACCAGACAAAGCCTGCTTGTGGGTTTCAGCATTCGGCTGTTGAAACAGGTCACCGTCCGCTCCCAAGTTTGCTGGGAGCTTGCTGTTTCTGTTTTTCTTTATGGTGATCAATGACCTTGCTGCTCGTGTCTGTCTCTTGGGTTTTTAAGGTGTGTCTCAATGTACAGGTATACAAGCTTTATGAGAGGGTGACATCCTGCAGCCCTTCATTAAAGAAAAAAAAGTTCAGTAAAAACATTCGGTATTCAGCTTTGGGGAACTTAATTGTGACACATTTGTGTTAGTAAAACAATAGCCTGAAGGTATTTATTTTCTGCTTTCATGGAGACTTTAACATCCTGGATGGAATTCCTCCGCCCATCCCCGCAGCATTCCTGGCATCAGGTGTAAGACACTTCCCCCACAGGCTGGCAGGATTGGGATCTTCTCAATTATATACATGTGTTTTGTTTTTAAAGATTGGTAGAAAACTTATGGCTAAGGTATGCAAGGATTCAAACAAACAGATTGCTGCAAGAAGAGTGTCAAGCTATGAAGAAATGAAAGCTTTATTTGAGTGACGCGGTCTGTCATTATTTTGTTGCCTTGCTCTAGACCTGACAGTGCATAAATGTAATTTGAGTTCCTGTCTTTTTTCAGAATAATAGCCTGGCAGAAGGCATTGCTAATTCCAAGCCGGAAAAGGATCCTCCAGATGTGGAGCTGAAGGCTGAAGATTTCATAATTGATGTAAATATCTCTGAGTGGGTTCAGAGTAAACCCTTCTGAATCACCAAGGGCCTCGTGTACCGTAGTGGAAATGGGAGATGAGCTTCAGTACACTTGCGGAGCGAAGAAACAAAACCCTGGGGTTGCCTCCTAAGCGCTGTCCTAGCTGTTCGCTCAAGGCTCCGAGAGCGGCGAGCGTTCCCCTCGGGAGCTTTGCTGCGGCCGGGAGGGCCTGGGAGCAGAGGCGTCGGGCAGCTTTGCTGGGCTGTTTGGGCACTTCTGCTCCTGGGGACGAATGAGTTCCCCCGTGAGTGCCCTCCAAAAAGAAGCAGTAGGGAAACCTTTGGGGTTTAGCATATGGGTGGTAAAGCCAGTCTTGGAACCAGTGCTGCGGCTGGGAAGCAAGCAAACCGCGGGCCCCAGAGAGAGGGTAAGAGGCACAGTGACTTCCAGGCTTCTGGCGTGGCACGCCTGGTGCCTGGCGGTGGCTCCTGGGTATTGTCTTCTGCGTGCAGCACCTTGCTGCCGCAGCTCAGTCTCCAGCCAGCACAGGTGGGAGAGAGCCTGAGACAGAGGAGAGAGCTTGAGCAGTCTGCGGGTATCGAGTAGCTTAATCCCTGCTCCTTGTTAATTCTGGGAAGGGCTAATGACTGACTTTCCCCAGAGTGCGTCACAAAGCACTTCTAAGGCTCCCTTGCACTGAAGAATCACTTCAGGCTGGGTAAAATTGTAGCAGTTTGCTCAGCTTTTAAATAGGTGACTGCACTTGCCTTGTCCCACAAATGGAAGTCATGGGGAAGTGGGCTCCTACCTGCTGACCACAAAACTGTTGGTGTACCAAGCAGATGTAAATAATGTTGTCTAAACCTCACGTTTAAAATCGTAAGCTCTACTGCTGCCTCTGTAGGCTACGTGTTTCGGGGAAGCACAGACCGGCAGGGGACCTGCGTGCTTCCGCTGTTGAAACCGGAGTGTTTGAGAGCACGGCTGGGAGCTGGTTGGTGTAAATGTGAATATCCACCTGGCAGCTTCAGAGCGAGTGGTGGTGGTGGAAGAGATATGAAATGTGAATACCAGATTGTTTTATTAAGTAATCATCTGTTAATTAATGTTCTGTTTGATTAGTGGCATTTACGGAAGTATAGTGTGTATCCTTTCATATTTAGAAAACTAAAGACAAACATTAACAAATACAATTTTTTTTTTGTTTGTTTTGCATGCAAGGTTATAAATATGGATTATGGAATGAAAGAAGAGAATCCCATTGATAAAGTTCTCTTCTACTGCAAGGCTGATCCTTCCAAGGCAGTCAAGATCAGCAAAGAACAGGTAGTCTTTTATTTTCCTCATCTGCCTTCTTCATAGCTTGCGACGGGAGGTGTTACAGTCCTTCATGGACCGGTGCAGGAGCTGGGGAGAGGCTGTGGAATCCGTGCCGTTGCAGGTGCTCAGTGTGTGTTGTACTACGGCAATCTGGAGTCCTGACAGCCTTTGCATATGAACAGTCTTTAACTTGAATAAACTGGGAGCCTTAGAAAAATAAAATGGATTTGGATGAAGCTCATGGATTGTAGTGGGGTGTGTTTTACAGCTTTCCCTTTGTATTTAGAAAAAAAAAAAATTCAAGTTCGTTGGACTCTGAATTCCAAGAAATACTAAAGCTTATCTCTTTTTTATTCCAAAGGTTTCAAATCTTTTACCCATGACGTTTGCAGAGCAAGTTATCCGGGTTTATTACAAAAGTCAGGATCCAGATATTGTTTCAGCTGCAAAACAGTATTTTATTCAGTGGTGTATGGAGAATGATTTCACCAAACCACAGGTAACAAATTCACGTGTTATTTTTCTTGTTCTTGGAGCTCTTCACCTTTGTCCATAAACTTGCTCTTTCATTAAAAAAACGTGGCAGTAGCCCTTGTCCTTGTGGCAGGGCCACTCCTCAGTTACCTCGCTTCTGGTTTTATTGGGGCTCATATCTGGCGTGCTTTAGTTTCACTGAAAGAGTGAAGAATTTGCACTGATAGAACTCACGTCGTTTGGAAAGTCACGTTTTTATGGCCATTACACAGAGACTCACTAGTTCATGGGCGCAGGCTGCCTCGTTCAAAGGCTTAAAATAGCACCGAGAGATTAAAAGTTCTGGGGAAGAGTCAGATCAGTTCTTCTGTTGCTTTCCCTCGTTTCCTTCCTTGTTCATCAACTGTTAAACTCACTCCTCCCTCAGGAGATTCACGGTCAGTTTGTTTGCTCCGAGTTAGGGTGGAAAGTATCTGGGCATCTAGTCCCTGGTCGGAGTGCTTGGAAGGCCTTTTCTGTTCTGTGTTTCTGTCAGCTCTCAGAACGTAAACGTTTCCAGCTGTGAGGAAGGAAGAGGGTATGTTACAGCTCATCTGATGTCTTGTTTTGTGTTGGGAACGGTGTCAGAGCAGGCTCTGAAGCAGAACCTGAGTCCATACATCTTCCTTTGTGATCCTCCTGCCAAGGGCGGTGGAGAAGCCTGACAATCACGGCTGTAAACTGCTGGTGTGCGATAAACGTCCCCCTTGCATCCCCCTTGCAGGAAGGTGGGCGCCTTCATCTGAAGAAATTGCTGTTAAGTTGTGTCAAGTAAGGTTTTCTCAGTGGAAAATGCTGATGCAGCCGCTCCGCCTCGTGCACGAGCTGAGGAGTTTCTAGGCTGGAAGCGTCGGTAGGTTTGACAGGTGTGCTGGCAAACCTGCTGTTACATTTCTCCCTTAATGGCTGGCCTTCACTTTTGGTTGTCTGGTAGTCATACCAGGAAGGAAATAGCTTTCTTCAGTTCCTTGCACTTTTTGGGGTGTTTTCTACTACCTGGGATCAAGCCTCAAAGTAAAAGAAATGCTTGTATTAAAATCTCCCAGTTGCTTAAGAAATGCAGCACAAACAGTTTGTTCTGTGAACCGTGGTCTTTTTTCCTCTTTGTCAGGGGCGTTAAATTCCCTGACTTTGTGTCTTACTTGCTAGAGGCACCTGCGAGTCTCATTTGGGGAAGGAGCCACATCCTCTGAAATGAAAGAGCACGCAGCAGGCGAGCGTGCTGCCGTGCTGGAGCTGCAGGCACGAACGGCTTGTTCTAAGGCTCGTCCTTGGGTTGTGCTTCTGGCACCCGCCTTTTGAGAGCAGCTAAGTTCAGAAGGGCTTCTTACAAATGGACCGAGCGTCAGGCGTTCTCTGCGGGTAGAGCGTGGTCGTATCCCCCAAGCACATTCTTCTGGTTCAGGCAGGTCCACGTTGCGGGCCCTGGCGCGCTGCAGAACGTACCGACGTGCGTCTCACCAGCTTGTTCCTGAGCTCCGGGAGCTCGCCGCTCTCGTCTCTGCGTGTGGTCTGACTACAGCAGTTTCTGTCTCTGCGGTGTGCAGTCTCCAATGTTTGTTGATTTACAATGCTTCTAGGAGCTTGGATTTTTTTTTTTCTGTTAAGTCTGGTGCTGCGCATCTTTTCTCTTGCGTTGGGATTGAAAGCAAAAGTGAATGTACTACCATTAACGTTTTCTGACTTTTGATGATAGGATGGTGATGTGGTTGCCCCTCATCTAACTCCAATGAAGGAAAGCTGGAATAAAAGAAGAGATGATAAACACAGGACACCTTCCAAACTCAGTTGCAAACAAAGGCTTCCTTTTGATAAGTAACACTTTTCCTCTTGCACTTCAGTCTGCTTCTTCGGAAGATGAGTAAACCTAAGCAGCAGCTCTTTTAAAAGCCAGTTGGATGGACTGTACAGAGCAATGCAGAAATGCATTTTACAATACAGTATGTTTTAATGTAGGTACTTAAAGTGCATATTCCAAATGGACTTTTAAAAAATTAACAACCTATTACAGCAGAGCAAACTCAATTCTCATTTATTTTTGAATGTATTTGCACTGTATAGCAAGAGTAACTTTAAAAATTGCAATTCATCATTATTACAAAAAGTGCTGAAGGCATGATACAGTTCCTTCTCGTCCTGATCCCTCCTTAAGGTGATTGTGATATTGCATGAGGTAGCAGAAAAACTTCCAGCTCAGGTTTTTGGGTTTTGTGGATTTTGTTGGGTTTGTTGGTTTGGTTTTGGTTTTTTTTTTCAGTACCTGAGGAAGAGAGGAGTGAGTATGCTTCTGAAAGTAGAGCAAGGTAATAGAACTTGGAAGTAACCATGATGGCATCTGCAGTAATAGCAAAATTAATTTCATTTAAAAAAAGAAAAAAATAAAAGGAGAGGAGAAGGGAATCTTTTTGATAACCAGATATTACTTTTCTGGTGTTCAGAAAGCTGGTGAAGATGCAGACCTCTTGCTGTAAGTGTGACCGCCATTTTTACTGAAGTAACAATGCATTGCAGTGACATGCAGCCTTTTATTGTTTTATAGTGTATTTTTGATACATTGAATGTTCTATTTTTACACTGAATTGCGAAAACTGCTCAAAACGTCCATTGTTTGAGTGCTTGCAGGAGGGCAGAGCTCCTCGAATGTTTGTCGGGGCGGGTGGACGTGGGGCCCGTGAGTGCCAGCGGGGTGCGGCCCTGGCCCCGCTCTCCCTGTTTCGGCGTTACACTGCACTGGGTGGACGGGCTCTTCAGGAATCCGTCCGTTCTTGTGTCCCTCCCCTGTTTCTCCTGGACCTCTGCTGTTGCTGTGTGAGTTCTCTCCCTTGTAGAACTACAAGGGTTCCTACAGGTTTCCCTACTGGCAGTACTCGTGTGAGCGTTGCTCGATGTCTGTCCAGTTGAAAAAGAGAACGAGGAAGATGTTTTTCCTCTTATCTTTTACTCAGGTCTAAGAGGAAGGCTGCTTTCATTAAAGAAAACCTAAAAGCTTGAAAAAACCCACCCTCAAAACTAAAAATGCAAAGCAAAAATTCAGTAATGCTCAGAAATTGGAACGAGCTTTGGATTTTCATGTCTGAAAAGGGGAAAGAAAAGGTCAGCGTGCAGTTTTGACAGCGGGTAAGCAGTTAGTTTCTGAAAACTAACGCAACGGGATGTCACTGCAAGAGAACTGCAGAACTCACTCCATGTCTGATTACGTTTCCCTTTTTTCACGGAACTGGTAGCTGTTAGGCAGAGGGAGGGAGGCTGAGTACTCACCTACTTACTCACATTGCGTTTGTTGAAATAACAGAAGTCATTTTGCGCTCTGCTGCTTTCTTACGTCCCTGTGCTCGTGTGTCCGGAGGTGACGCGGTGCAGCCTCTGCTGTTGGTGTCTCTAACGGTGTTTCAGATCTGCAGATGGGGCAGTGACGATTAGAAGGGGTTGTGACCTCTCAGACAGCTTTTGAGAACTTCTTGTGCTTCAGGGAAGAACATCTTCAAGGAAGAGTGAAGGCATTTATCTCCTTTATCTGCATAAAATCAAGTATTGTTCAGAATAATTAGATTTGTTATTGTTGCTTTGGTTTGTTTTGAGTCTATTATAAAAGGTGCACTTTATACTTGAAAGATATGTTTTGCTTATGTTTAAGCAAAAATTCATACTTAATGTTAAATTCTGAGAACATTTCTTTTTTCAAATGTGTTAATCTGAGCCTCTCTGAACTAAGAATAAATTTATAAACAATTATTTTACTATTCTTTTAAGGGCTTGCAGTGTGAGAACATTATTAAAAATGGCCTTGCTGCACAGCTACCAGCAGCCCCGTGTGTTTCTGAAGGACAGGTGCTGCTCTGTGGACGTGCAGATCTTCCCGCCTGAAGAGACGATTTCTTAACTCCTGTTGACTCCAGTGCAGCGTGACTGGTAACTGGGCTGGAGCCAGCTCAGCTGGACGGGACCGGGAAGGACGGCTCACGGGACAGAGCTGCCACGCGCTGCGTCACGGCAGCACCCGTGGGGTGCTGGGTGCAGTGCTGGGCTCCCCAGTGAGGGTCTCCCAGTGCGCGGGAATACCCGGCGGGAGCGTGCGGAGGGGCAGAGCCAGGCTGTTCAGTGGTGACTGGGGCAGGACCAGAGGCCACAGGCACAAACTGGGAGGGTCCCCCCAAATACCAGGAAACACTTTAGCCCTGTGAGGGCGACTGAGTGCTGGCACAGGTTGCCCAGGGAGGTTGTGGAGTGTCCGTGCGGATCCTGAAAAGCTGCCTGCGTGTGGTCCTGGGCAGCTGGCTCTGGGTGGCCCTGATGCAGCGGGGGGGTTGGACAAGGTGACAAGGTTGGACAGCACGTGGCACTGGGAATGTGCAGGAGCCTGGTGGGAGAGTACGGGAATGGGGGCCTGCTCCCCTGTGGGCACCTGGGCCGAGGAGCCGTAAAAAACATCCCAGTGTGCCAACCATCACGGTCATGGGACGAGGGGGATGACGAGGCCAGACCTGGCGGGTGGCATTCCTTGGGAAGGGTATGGGGAGTGGGAGAATGTTTGTTTTTTCAGCTGGGAGGACTGGGAAAGGCAAGGAGACCTCAGTCCTGCTGACTGACCAGCTCTCAAGAAGCCACAGGCAACTGGGACTTTGCGGGTGGTCGGGGTGTAACCCTGCGGGGCCGGGATGTTGGAGGGCTCGCTGGGACGCTGCGAGCGGGAAGAACGAAGAGGGAGCAGGCAGAAAAGGGGCACGAGAGGGCTGTGTGTAAAATGGGGCCAGTCAGTGTAAAATGGGACCAGTCAGTGTAAAATGGGACCAGGCAGTGCGTCGTCTGCCTGAGCTCTGCACCTCGTCTGTCCTCCCTTCTCTCTGTCCTGTCCTCCAATCCCTCAGCCTGTGCGCTGCAAGGAGCAGTGCCAGCTGCTGGAGAGACCGCAGTGGGTGGGTTTGGGGCAGAGCGGGGCTGTGGGCACACCTGGCAGCTGCTGGAGCAGGTGGGTGTCCCAGTGCCAGCTGCTGGGGGGGCGAATCATCCCCAAACCGGGTGCCAGTGGGGGGAGGTGTCAGTCACAGGCAAGCTCTAAGCGGGGCCATCTGGCACGCGGGGGGCTGCGCTGTGGGCAGGGGCTGGGCAGGCTGGGGCAGCCGAGTCCCTGGGGTAGGGCTGGGCAGGAGGGTCCTGGGTGGGAGCCGCTGGAGGAGGTGACAGCTCCTGCCATCCCACAGCACCCATCAGGTGCTCCCCTGGCCCGGGTGCCCCCCGGGGCCGTCCTGGGGGCCGTGCCCGGGGCAGTCGCTGCCTTGGAGAGGGGAGCGGGCAGTGGGGCTGGGGCAGGAGGCAGCGTAGTGCGGGAGGACGCTGTCGGCCCTCGCAGTGGAGGGTCATCGCCGGGGCTGCAGCGCAGTAAATAAGGGGAGGAACAGTCACGCAGCGCGAGGAGAGCAGAGCTGGCCATGGAGCGTCTCAGAGCGGCCACGGGAAATGGCACCTGCGGGGAAATGGCTGCCGAGGTTTGATGCCGGTACGTGTAGGGGAGGGAGGGTGTGTGTAAGGTCACGCAGCCTGCGGCTCCTGGAGTCCAGGCTTCACGGAATTACAGGTTTAGGGCAGGAGCTGGCAGCAGGTGAGGTCGTGGGGTTACGCTTCAGCTCAAGGCCCAGCCACGCTCCCAAAATAGATGGATCAATGGTGGCCAAACCAGGCAGGCCCTTGTTCTCCCGCGGAAATCCCTGGGCTGCCCCTGTCTTGAATCCCCCCCGTGCTGCTGGGACGGGGACAGTGGGATGGCGGAGGAGGAGAGCGGGCCCAGTGTCCGGGAACGACACTGCTGCGTCAGCTGCGCCAGAGGCTGCAGGCTGGGGGACGGGGGGTGCGAGGGGGCCTGGGAAGGGCTCTCGTCGTCCCCTCCCCATTAGGAGCAGGTTGGGGTGAGATGTGCGGCGTGGCCCCCTCACGCTGACCCCACGGGCTGTTGGCACATGAAATGGGGACATTGGTGGGGACAGGGCGGAGGGTGGCAGGATCTTTGTCCCCAGGTGTAGGTGGCAGGGTCAGGCCAGGCCCCACACTTCCAGGTCCTGGACGCAGAACTCCTGGGCCGAGAGGGTCGCGTTGTCCCAGGTCTCGCAGGGGTGGCTGCCCCCGTGGTGCAGGTCTCCGTCCAGCCCCAGCTGGAATCTGCCAAGGGCTCGGTCAGCAGGCCCTGGCACGAAGTTGTTCCTGCTCGTCCACCTGAACACCTGCGTGGGGACGGCCGTCGGCCAGGGCCATGGGCTGCGGCACATCATCCCCGACCCCATCCCGGTCCCTAAAACCGGAGTGGGTGCCAGCGTGCTCCAGCCTTCGGTTTGCGTTTTGCTGTGTCCCAGGGCCACTTGTTCTCCCTCCTGACCCCGTTTGTTTCCAAGCCCCCTCGGGAGCCCTCCTTGAGCCTCCCAGAGCCCTCTCAGCGCCCCCATCCTCACCCCACTCCAAACACAGAGCACAACAGAAGCGTTTAAAACTCGCACAGTTTATTACGCCCCGTGACATGCCGCACAGCCCAGAGCAGCCCTGGCCGCGGCCGGAGGCACGGGGCTGCTGGCCAGCGTGCAGCGCGGGGCTGAGCTGGGCTCCGATTAACACCCCCCCCAAAGCGCGAATAGCAGTGCAGTAAGGCAAAAGTTTTAACTGTCCAGAAAGGAAGAAGAGCTGTTTACACAACTGCTGGGCTCCCAGCTGCTCTGCACCAGACCCAGCTTGGTTCCGACACCATCCCATTCCCAGCCCTTGGGAATTTTCTTTTTGGCTCAGTGAGGGAGCCGGCTGCCCTGGCACCAGCGAGGTGGCTTTCACATCACAGTTGCTGCTTCCCAGTGCCACTGCGCAATTGATCAGCAGAGCAAGCCGCCAGCCCAGCGGATTCGCCCCGTCACGCTCCCTGGGTCAGCAGCAGTGGCAGCTCTGAGGTGCGCAGGTCTGGGGGAGCTGGGGGAAGCGAGGAGCCCACCACGCACAGCCACAGCCACCATCGCTGCACTTGCCAGCAGGCAGGACGGGGAAGTGCCCGTCCCGCAGTGTTACGCGGCTGTGGAACACCCGGAGCCCAACTCCACAGCAGCGGTGGCTGAGGCTCCTCTGGAGTTGGCCTGGGGCCTCGAGGTGCAGTTTCTGGCACCTCCTGGTCCCCAGCCCAGGCCAGCAGCTTGCTCGTTCCATATCCAGGCCCCTGGCCCAGGCCATCCGTGCGAGCCCCGCGCTGCCAGGGTTTGTTATCCTACAGAAACAAGGAGCAGTGGAAGTCTGTTCCTTCTCCTGAGACCCTGCAGTGTCTCTGTGCAGCTCCTGACGTGGAAGTGCCTGTGTTGCTCCAACGGGATCCAGCAGTTAACCCAGCACCCACCCTGCTCCCGCCTTCACCCCAGTTCCAGTCCTCACCCGCGTTTAGCTCCGAGATGACTGCCGGTGGCAGCAGCTCCAGCTGTCCTCCTTCCAACACATCATTCCTCCCTGGTCACCCATTTATTTCACAAGCACCCCCTGTGCCTGAGCACGTGGGATTTTTTCCACAACAGCAGCAGAACCGAGAAATGGCATTTGCAGTGTGGGCTCAGGCAGCAGGTACCCAGAGATTGCCTTGTGCAAGCAGGAGCATTACTGCTCAAAGCAGAGAAGGGGAAATTTCCAGGAGAAGCAAACATCTCCAAGAAGCAGTGACAGTAAACAGTTCACGGTCTGAGCTCTTTCTGGGCCAGAGATTCAGCCCTGGTTTTAGCTCAGACGTTTTCTCCAGTTCCTGCCCAGAGTTGATGGCTGAGGTCGCAGTGAGAAGCACAGCTGAGGGAAGAAGGGAGATGCTCCAGCGGAGGCACTCGGCTCCTACTTGCAGCTCTTCCAGTCTCTGCACTGAGCCCGCAGCTCAGGAGGGTATTCCAGGAACCTCAGCCCTTTCTTTCAGTACGTATCGCTCCCAAAGTCAGGCCTCATTCAGGGAACCTTCCCCACCCACCCCACACACCCCACGCTTTGCACGCTCCTCAGAGAGGTCCATGTCCCAGGGAATGGTGGGCACGCTCCTTATTTCAAAACAAGCATGGCTTCTGTCCCGTCTTGCCTTGTCAAATGGAGTCCGTGAGTGAGGTAGTACTCCCGCCGAAGGAAGGCATAGAAATAATCTGAGACGAGCAGGATCTGCAGAAGCAAGGTTCAGACACATCAGTGACGCTTCAGAACAAGGAATAAAAGCAACGTGTTTGTGATGGACCCTGAAGGAGTTTAAGAAGGTCTTAGGCTGGTCACCACGCTGCTGACTGCTATTAAGCCCCTTCCAGTTGTGATTGTTTTGCCAGCTGCCATTTCTACTCTGACCAGTTAAGAAGCTTGCAGGCGGCAGCAGGAACCCCGCAGCTCCCCAGGTCGGCCTCAGCAAACAGAGGCTTTAGCAGTTCAAGAGAAGAATCCTGACCAGGCTGAGGGGTGAAACGTAAAGGCTGTGGCTTCACAGTACAACGTCCAGATAAAAGCAGTTCTTCCACCCCCATCACCTCTGCATCTCCTTCCTGCCCCCGTGCTGCCTCTCCGTGGGGCAGCCAACCCTGGGTACAGGTTTGCACTCTGACGCCCTGTAAGTGGGGAACAGAGCCGGCTGGCCCCCATTTTCCCCGATCCAGGCTGGAGCACGCTGCCACGCACAGCGATGCTGGCACCACCCCGTGTTGCTCAGGAGGTGGGCACACCTCAGGCCGTGCTGCGGCGTGAAATCACAGCCGAAACACCTTGCAGAGAACCACCAGACGTGGGAAGCACAAGGCCCCCCCTTCCTCAGCCTCCCCTTGGTTGTACCGAGGCACCGCAGCGTGACTGCTCCCTTGCCTAAAGGCACTGAGAACAGCAGAGTGGTCTCCGCAGTTTCTCTAAAGCAGCCGCCTCGGGCCAGCTGCCGCTGCGCGCGGGCAGTGACCGGCCGGCCCAGCAGCGTCATTTGGCCTCTTGTAGCACAACCCTTCCCCACGAACGCTGACCCGCTCCACCTGCCAGCCGGAGCCTGCTGGGCTTGCTGCCAAACAGCTGCTGCGGAGAAGGCTCCACGGCAGGACGGGAGGATGCAGGGACCAGGTGGAGACGGAGGGAAAGAGAAACAGGGCTGCAGCCTGCTGAGGTCAGAGGAGAAAGCGCGAAGGAGAACAGACAGCGAAGGACAGAGGTGCCCCGGGAGGGTGAAAACAGCCGCGCTTCTCCTGGCCACTGGTTTTGCTGGACACCATGCCTGACTACAGACAGGCTGCACCAGTACAGTTGGTTTTACTTTTAACTGAACCTCTCTGAGATGTCTTAATGGGAAAAAGAAAGAGCCGAGGTTAGTGGGGATGAGGGCTAGTTCTTTCTCACAAGGAAATCAGACAGCAGATTTTTGCTTTGTCTGCATTTACACAGAGACAAGACCTTGCAGGACCCGCTGTGACCTTCTCAGGTAGGAAATAAAATCCTCTTAGAATACCAACACCTGCCCTCTGTAATTAAACTTTTACTATTCCTTTCATTCCATAGCAAGACACATAGTTAGAGAGCTACGAACTCTCCAAATTTCCTGTAAGTGCTTCGTGGCAGCATCTCTAAACTCCCTCCCACCCCCCTCACTGCACGGAGTCTCACTGCTCTTACGGAATGGCCGTTTGTCCCCATTTAGCAAGGGTATGTACAAGCAGGTGATTTTCAGAGCCTGGCAAAACTTCTCCTCTGGTTTTAGGAGAAGCAGACAAATGCAAGTGGCTGAGGCACGTTCAAAATAAAGGCAACCTTAACATGCAATGAACATTCTGCTTCCTCACATATGAAACTGTCCCAGGACGTAGGGACACAGGAAACAGCAGAGAGGAAGGACTCGGAAAAGGCTGTAGAGCTGTGCACACCAAACCCCACTCTCCAGGGGGGCTAGGCTCTGTTCTCCCTGAGGCTGGGGAAAGCCACGTATCTAGAACAGCCCTGAGAGAAGCAGGGAGAGCAAGCCCTGGCGTGACTGGGACCCTGCCCGTGCCCACAAAACCACACTTCAGTGAGGTATAATGCTCAGAAAAACTGGTGCCACGTCCCCGCACACGGGCAGTTCTCTTGGCCTGTTGGCTGGCCCCACTGCTGCTGCCCCACGGTTTTTTCCATCTCCCCTCTCAGCTCATCTTCTTCATTCTCACGCGCTCTTAGTCCTGCCATACAAAGATGCTTTTCCTCTGCTATCAAGCAACAGACCACGTAACTTGCAGTACAGCCTAGCTGGATTCTTAAGCTATAGCTCAAACACCACAAGAACTCTTTCCCATTAGTGTGCCAGAAGGTGAGGACGAGGCAGATTTCAGCTGGAGCAAGGAGAGGCAAGAAGCTGCTACGCAGGACGCAAAGAGCCGGAGGCATCCTGCAGAACCCACTGATGCTGGACACTCCACCCACAGCGCAGCCTTGTTTACCTCGCTCTACTAACCTGCCCTATGTTGAAAGTCAACGTGATGGCATAATAAAAATTGGAGTTGGCACTTCCCGCATAAATCCACAGATGCCACAGAACGGGGAACAGGAAGGAGCAGACAATGAGCACACATGACAGGATGAAGATGTTCCGGAGGACTGCAAAAGAAAACCAAGCTGTTAAAATGATGCATTACTGAGCAGCCATGCTCACGCAACCAGCAATGGTATTCAGGGTGTGTGCAGTGGGGGAGAGGCTCTTGCCAACACATACTTCTCTCCAATAATATTTCGCAGTTTGCTTTAATAATTTCCCAGGTAGCTTTTATAAGAAATCTGCTACATTTCCCTTTAAAATAAATACTTCTGCCTTTGCCTGAGCGTGAAATCCTCATTTGTAGCTCTTCCCTTCTAGGTAGTGCTTCCAAACACTCTTCCTGGGAGGCTTTTTGGTGCCTACGCTACAGTAACCAGCAGTTTTGAGAAGGGCCTTTCCACCAGCACAACGATTCAGAGAGCGAAGTACACCATCCCCTAGCCTCCTCAAGCTGATGACAAAGGAAAAAAATGAACCTGCAGGCAATAGGAAAAGATACACTTTCTCAGGAGGTGGTAAGGAAATGAAAGCACCATAAAAGGAGGAAACTTGTACAGGCCAAACGTGTTGACACACACACGACCTCGGGAGGTGCAAGTGTGGCCAAAATCCATCAGCCTGCACGGGCGTTACACGGACACAACCCAAGCACAAGCTTGTCTAAAAGAGCTACAAACTACTAGGCCAGAAGAGATTTTGTTTTCTGTGAACTGTCTATGCCTGCCCTTTGGCAGCAGTGCTATAATTCATCCCGGCACTTGTGTCGCCGCGCTTGGCTACAGCGCAGCCCACGTCCCTGAAGGGAACTGCAAGGCTCTCGCTCGTCCTACAGCTGACGGGAGCTACCTGGCATCCTAAGAGCATTGCCACCACATCCCAACCTGTTCACATCTGTCTTTTTAAACGTCTTGTTCAGGAGGTCTGCGGGGTGGGAGCACATGACAGATGACTGTCCCTCTCCCTGGTCACAGTCCCCTTATCCGCGTGCTGGAAACGTGCAGCTGACATCAGGATTTCTCAGAAGTCCATCACCCGCTACGGCTGCGACGAGGCTAGCCTGTGCCTTCCTGCCCTGCTTGTCACAGCTGGCCTTAGCTTTCCTGAGTCCGAAACTAACAGAGCAGACGGTCTCCATGTCTCTTGACTCCTGATTACGTCTCCTGGCTCAGGCAGGCTAGCTGTCCATAAACACACTTGGCCCGGGTTAGAGAAGACGGCAGTAGAAGGCCTGGACAACCTGGCAGGATTGGTCGAAGCAGTTGGTTTAAGCAAGAAATAGCAGGAAAAACACAGCGCTTCCGGATCTCCCCGTGTAGCAGGTTCTAGAGACTGCGTCCGAAAATATCTGGAAGCTCTCTGGCCATTTAAAGAGCTAAAGAGGTTCGTTATGAAGCATTTAAGAAAAACTGGACAACTGCTTAGAGTAATTCAGTTACTTTCACTCTAACTGAACAAGTAGATGCAAAACAAAGAACTGCTGCAAGGTGCAGGGTTTTAAGGCTGTGGGACTCACAAATTGCCAGAGCCTTGTTCAAATTCCACAGCCTTAGAGGCTTAAATAAGCCACATCCCTTGTGCAGGACAGTAAAAAGTTCTTAGCAAAAAGCGAAGCTTCAGAACAACTTGGGGAAAGGGGGAAGATAAGGTACAAGTGAAAATTCCCTCCTCAATCAATTTCAATCCTAGTCCTAACGACACATTACAGACCGCATCACCAGAAAAACAAAGCCTTCTTCCAGACGCCCCAAGGAGGCCACAAGAGGCAGCTTTGGTTTAGTGGTGACAATTACGGGACAGGTCCTTTCCCATTCCAGATAAGGAACAATGAAACACACAGGACTCACATCTGTAAAGGTGGTTCCAGACTGGAAGGAAGGCCATGTACAGTGCAACGTCTCCCACGGTGGGATAGGACTTGAAGATAGAAATGATGGCAATCTGGACAAACATGAAGAACACAGGGTGTTCCCTAGAAGGGATAAGACACAAAGAGTTAAGAGGATGCAGTAGGGTCTCTGGAATCTGGAAATAAATGTCAGCAAGGGCACAATTGTACTGTGGGGTAGGCTCAGCGAGGCTCTCGTACCCCTGTTCTTCCCAAACAAGCCTCTGAGTGCTGGGCGGGGTAGACTGAGCCGCTCTGCAGAGAAGCAGCGGAAGGGTATGCACATCTGCTCGCTGCCCTCACGCAGAAACGGCACGCCTCCGCTCAACACACATGTACAGAGTTGGTCACCTGGGTTGCTCTCCCCCAGCTCTGCCTCGTTCACCGAGAAGCAATCGGCACCTCCTCCCTGAAGGTTCTGTGGAGAAGCCCTCCGGTGTGTGACGACGTCTGTGTCCATTCCGAGGCAACAGAATGAGCTCACTGAGAGTCCGGGTTGCTTTTATCAGAAAGAAGGGCAACGTTGCCAGCGCAGTCTGCTAGGAATGACCCCAAGTTTTCACTTTTTTTTTTTTTCTGACAACAAAGAACTTGAAGCTCCAGCCCAGTGTTCTGGCTTTCTAACCATGCTGGCTTATGCTGGCAGGAAGCAGGCACCTCTACAGCCTACATTTCTGCTCTCTCTTTTCAACCTGCAACACATCTGTTGCACAGCAGAGACCAACTCACTTGATTAAAGAAGAATGAATATTGAAACTTTGGGAAATGAGGAGGATAGGCCCTTTTTCAGGCTTGTAGTGCCAGACACCTGACGCCAGCCTTATAAGCTTCCACTGGACAACTGAAAGTAAAAAAAAACAGCAGAGAAACATACTTACTTCAGCTTTATTGCCAAGGGAATGGTGTAGAAGAAGACATTGATTTGAAACACGCATACGAAGAAAAGACTAAAGTGTTCAAACATCTCTGCAAAGAAGTACCAGAAAAGGCCAATATTGGGTGTCAGATCTGGAACAGAAAGGCTGAAATTTGAAAAGAAAAGTCAAGATAACATTTTAAAATGGTTGTTTTTCACTGCCCTGGTTCTGTTACATTAATTAATCATTGTGTGCTACTGGATGGAGGACCTATTTTTAAATCTGTGGAAGAGAAACCGAAGGTGTGAAAACCTGGAGGGAAAAGGGACTAACCCTTCCCTGTGCTGTACCCCAGGAGGACTTAAACCATTCCCAAGTAGCCATTTCTCCAGAGATTAAAATTTCACAGCCACGGTAGCTCAACAATCAAATCCATTTCCAAACAGCTGAGTGGAAAATATCTCCTGTCTTCTCCACTTCTTGCTGTTACTTAATTAACAGAAGTGGGCTAATGCCTGCTCTCCTCCACACACTCTTTCTTTTCCTGCATTGCCAGTAAAACCACACATCACACACTCTTTAGGACAGGGAGTCGGGCACCTGCGTGTGACGCACAAGAAACAACACAGCAGGGGCTAGGCAGAAAAAAAACCAACAGTAAAAATCCTCATACTTACATAAACCCGTAAACAGACGGGATAAAATCCCAGGAGTTGAGGAGGAAGAAGGAGAGGCAGATGATCACCACCAGGCTGCACAGGTAGAGGGCCGCATACTGCATGGTGTAGAGCCAGAAGCTTTTACTTTTCCATTTTATTGGTATGAACTGACGCTGAAAATCAAATACAAGCAGGCAGATACCCCTCATCAGGTGGAAAACCACAAGAAAGCCTGAGTGTTCAGAATATCTTTAAATTGATGAAAGAAAGCATCAAACGCTGACACTGTGGCACTGGAAGAAGCAGCTCTCGGGCACAATTTGCTTGATGTTCTTCACTCTGGCCAGTTAAGTCACACACACTGCACGCGTTTCCAGAACTGTGCCTGAAAACACAGCTAAGCTGGTCATTTCTGCTCGCGCTCAGTGTGAGACTGACACACACCTCCTCACAGCTACACTTACATCTCAGATGTCTGCAACACCGTACTGCTGCCTGCCTTCTACTGCAAGCTCTACTTCTACTGATCCTCTCTAAAAGTGGCAAATTAGGCATTCATGTATCAAAGCACTTGTTGTTGCTTCTGGACACAATGCTTGTACTTCACAGCCACTTCACTTGGACTAAAGTTAAAAGAGAACAAATGAGATTCAAATATAAAATATGTAAAGTAGATGCTCCTAAAAATTATCAAACTGCAACACTGACTCTGCAGAAGTTTTCGTCTAGCAAAGAGTAATAATAATAGTAATAATATTTCTGAAAAAAAGTAAGAGATTCATGTCAAATGGCTAGGGAAAGAAAATGGACTAGAACTGCCTCTCCATTCTCTGGAAGCTCAGAGATTTGAAAACAGGCTGTAAGTAACCTGTAGTTCAGATTAGCTACAAAAATCATCACAGAGACACGACAGAAGCAATCAAGAAAGGCTGGTGAAACACTCAACACCAGGACTTTCAGAATGGCAAAAATAATAAAACTTATCACCAAGCGACCTGTGAATCAGGACAAGAGTCCTCTGCCAGCGGTCACAGCCTCACCCTGCTCCCGTATCAGAGTAAGACCAGCAAACGATCAGTTTTCATTAAGTGCGTTGTAATTCGGATTCTCAGTTAAGGCATTGTCTACAGCATCAGCACAGGAGCTAAGAGTGAGACCAGCTGGAAGCATGCATGCAAACTGGTGACGAATCCACTCACCAGCAAAGAGCTGCCTCAGCTTTGAACCCTCCCCCTGCCTACTGCTGGGCTGGTTTGGCCTGGAGCAGTGTCTGTCTGTCCAGGCACTGGGCACCCAGGAACAATTAAGGTCAGCCCTGCTGGAACTCAGGGATCCTGCCAACGGGGAGGGAGAAAGGACAAGGGCAACCAGCCACTTTCACAAGCACAGGTCTTTGCCATGGAACTCCAAATCAGCATTTCCAAGTTTGAGCAACTGAAATTACAGCTCCCCATCCCTCCTCTCCAGGTCTAAGATCCTAATTGCTGTTCACATGACACAAGGAATAGCACTTCTTTCCAGCAAGCTAAACACCAGCTAGTTCTGTAGATGACTTTCTGCTCCCTTTTCTCCATGCACAAGCATCCCCATTAAGGCTTCAGACTTCCCATGGCGTGAGGAGTCACTTTTTCTGAAACTCAGGACTTGCCCAACTCCCCTCTCACTGGCCACGGTCTGTCCCCGCACAGCTGCAAGAGGACAGGTACCGACAGTCAGAAATCAGCTACCTGCAGAAGGTAAAGGAGTGCTGGAGCAAACAACGTGAGAGGGTACAGTGACTGGTATGTTGCTAAGGCCAGGAACACAGCACTGAGGAAGGCACTACCTGCAAAGGAAAAAAAAAAAAAGTTAATTTGTAAGGCACATTTCACATAAACAGCCTTACAGACGGGAAGTCCAAATGCGAAGAAATGCATGAACCTCTGCAGGGGCTTTACAAACATCAGAACAGCTCTTAAAGGCATTTTTAGCAGAAGGAGGCCTGGAGAGTGTCCTTTTCTGAACTACATTTTGAATGGAGAATGACTCATACCGAGGTGATTCTCCCACCAGCAAGAACCACTGACTGGTTTCTATCTCCTCTGACTCACGTTCAGGAAGGAGTTCACATCATCACCACGCCGGCTGCTGTTTATGCACGGGGATACATTCCCTAAAGTCATATCCGCATGGAACAGCTGCTATACCCATCCCGGGCACGCTGGAGAACCTCGGCACCAGAACGGGTCAGGGCCCTCTGCAAAGCTCTGCGAAAGAGAGCAGGTGGGACTCTGCAGCTGAAGGAACGAAGGGGCATCAGTCCTACTGCACGGACATCAGACACCGAAACCGAGGCACAGAAAGGATCAGCAGAGCTTTTCCAGGTGGTCTTAAAAACGTGAATACCTTGACTGAGAAAGTGTTATCTGAGGTGTCTCTGGTTGAGCTAAGTGCTGAGTACTCACACTGCCCAACTACCAGCACCAGAAATCCAGTCCAAAAGATCCCAGGTTAAGCAATAAAAACACAAGCACCCAGTGCAGTAGCCTGCTTACAGCTTTCAGTCTTGCATCACTGGATGGAAGTGATCTGTAAAAACACAGCTTAGACCGCAAGAATCCTGACTCAGTGCACTGGACTGTGAGCCTACTGACATCCAACACCTGGTAAGCTTCTCTCTGCTCCCACCTTTTTAAAGAGAAAACACAGGGTTACCTGGTGAGGAGCCTTCTCCACTCCGCAGCTACGCTCTCCTCGACACTAACCTCCCTATCCTCTATTTTATTGAGCGTTCAGTTCCGCACAGATCTGAAGAATCAGTGCCCAGTAATCTGATATCCTCTCTTTGCCCACTTTAAAACCTAGAGGTTGCCACACTCCCAATCAGGGAGAAAACCAGGGGAGAGCCACTACAGTTTTGTTTATGACTGAACTATTCGTCTTACGCTTAAAAATCAGTTTAACTAAACAGACCCTCATTTGCTTTTGCAAATGCTTTTAAATCAAAACCCCTCCTGCCTCAATTACTAATTGGAGTAAAACTTGGAAACACTAGTAAAAGCAATCTATATCTGCCTTCCATGCAATATCTGGGTCTGGGCACCGCCAGAGACAAGAGACCAGACTGACCTTTCCTCTGATCCAGCACAGGACTCCTAAAACTTAGGTGACTAGCACAAATCACATATGCTGAAAGACTTTAGCACTGGGGAGTCAAAAAAGAAACAGGAACCTGGCATTATGCACAAAATGAGTGAAACAGAGTCTCTGGTTACTGTTTCTGCTTCCCCAAAGCTCCATTAGCTAATTTCAAACCAAGGTTACAACTGTGAGTGAAAGCCAAATAACAGCTGCGGGCAACTGCTTGCTTTTGAATAAACACTCAAAGGTACAGTTTGAAAAATAAATGGTATACAACATTTTAAGTGCATATTCCTCCACAAAAGAAAGAGCAGCAGAGCATTACACCCTCCTACACACAAACACGCATTTCTTCATAAACAGAAAACTACTCAAAGTCATCCAGGAGAAGGAGTCAGTTTTTAGAGACTAAACTCCCAGGTACCCTGAGATGAAAGGAAGTTTTGCCTTGACTATAAAATCTCTTGATCTCTTGTGATTTCAGGCAGAACTCTGACCTTGCTCCAGTCCCCATTTCTGACGTGTTTCACTGAGATCTTTGCAGCAATCACATTTGTAAAGTCCCACCTTGATTTAATTTCTGCTAATTTTCTAATCTTTACAGAAAGACATAATGAACCATTTTTTCCTCATTGCGTTACCTTTTATTGTAGCCAAAACGAAGAAAGCAATGACAGTATTGTTGATGGCACAGGTGGACTTCGCCACACAAGACATCACAGTGTAGGGGTTTAACAGATAGCTGGAAAAGAGCAAAGCTCGAGTTACGCTCACGCCGGTCAAAGGAAATCCTATCTAATTAAAGAGATGTTCAAAGGAAAAACAGGTGCAATTTGCCATTTCTTTTTGTTTATTTACATTTGACAGGATTCTCTCATCGTTACATTCATTCAGCTGGACAGGTTCTTTAGTCTGCAGCAAAAACCAGATCCTTGGACTGTAGCCTTGGACACAGCGGCTACAGGGAGCACGCTGGAGGAAAGGGGACAGTTGGGAAGGTGTCTAAAATGCAATTTCTATCCTAGAAAATTACTACCAAAAATGTTCCTTGCTTTGCAGAAACGTTGCGCGTTCATTCAGTCAGACCTAGAATATTGGGGTCCAAAGTAAACTCTTCCTGTTACTCACATCTGCTGACTCTGAGGGAGTAACAAAAATAAGACGATAGGAAGATGGAAACAAATCCTGAGGCATTAGCAGAGTTGCCCCCAACTCAGCTGCAGCTGCACAGTCGTGCTATGGCACAGCAATTATTTACCTTCACCACCACATCATCTGAGCAAAACATCTGCCAGCTACGAAAACCATATTTAAACTGGAATTATGGAAAGAAAGCAAACTCTGAACACTTTTACCTTGCAGAATGCAGCAACACTTTAGCTAGTAAGGATGCCAGCTCCTTTTGGAAATTAGAATTACTGTAACCCCAAAATCCTGAAAATCGTTTGGAAGGATCACAATAAGCAAGACAACGTATCAATCAGCCTTGCTAATAACGAAATCGGTCATCATAGTGATTAGACACGGCTGATGATTTCCTGATTATCTCTTTACATAAGTATTTTTAACACTTCTCCAAGTCCCAGTCCGGGTTTTTTCTGCGTTTCCAGAGAGATAGCCTCCAGCAGGATAGGTACAACTTAATGCCAACTTTGCTGTGGTAACGTGCAACAAGATTAAATACAAAACAGCCTGCAATTTACAGACTCTACCTTTCTCATCCTTGGGAATGTATCATTTTACAAAATTCATATGAAAATAAGAAAAAAAAATAACAAATTATCTAATGGAAAGCTCTCTCTGACACAGAATAAGTCAGATAATAATTTATTTGCATAAAAATGCCAATTAAAAAAATAATTCTTTGACATTAAGTACTTTGCTTGTATATTATTTATTTTAGTTGAAGATTTCTGAAATAGAATAAATATTTAGTATATAGAGGAACACCATGAGATGACATTATTAAGATCACAACGTTAAAATATCTTTGAATTCTGGGATATTCAAGTTGTGATACTCAGCAAACATTTTGTTCGACTGTTCAAAAATTCTCCTAACTTTTATGAAAAGATGCCCGACACATTTGGGAGGCATAAAATCAGTTTCGATGATATTAGCATACAGGTAAAATAAATGGGAATGTGATCTGTGCAGACACAATTTTCTTGCCACTACATTAATGACCTTATGCTGTTGGGCCTGTCTTAGAGGGTCGGAGTGAATTTACTTGTTGGCAACAAACATTTGGAAAAGCATGTGCTTTTCATGTTCAAACAGAATATTTTGAGCTGGGGAGATTTTTATGTGTAACAGGAAATCCAGAACTTCTGGCGAAAAAAAAAAAAAATCTTCAACAAATGTTGAAGCCCCAAATGAGACAAATAAAAGCCAAAGGGAGCTGAGGAACCACTGTGCAGCCTCCAAGAAGCAATACTTACAACAGTGCTACCTTGAGGGGGATGTAGTGCATCTCCATGGGCGTCCGGATGAGTTCGACCACATCTGGTGCGTACTTATCCAGTTCTATCAGGAGCTTTTGCTTTTTGAACTGAACAAGGGAGAACGATCAAAGACTGTCAGATGAAGAAAGTAATTATTTCTTATTATTCAGGATTTCCATTACTGTGCAACAACATACATGAGTCCCAGGCGTGAGCCAAAACTCACGTTACGTGAGGTGTTGTACAAACAGAACAAACAACCCCTCTCTTTTCCCAAATTCTTAACAACTGAAGTGGCAGTCACAAGAAAGTAGATAATCTCTACTTATTTGAACTTCCTTCATTACATGTGTCTAACTCTTGACACAGCTGATGGTGAACTCACCACACTAGAGTTTAATACTTTTGATCTTCCTAACGCTTGTCTGGATCTCCACTGAAAAGCTGACTTTATAAATTCACTGTTCAACACACAAGCCCTTAAGAAACCAAGTCACAGAAGTACGTGGCCTTTGGTGCTTTCAGATGGATACCTCTATGTCAAATCTCCTTTAGGGAGAGATCTCTGTCTTTAATCTATCTTGTTCTATGATGCTCTCTATGGAGACAAAAGAGAAATCTGAATTATGAACCTACTGGACCATGTCATGGTAGACAGAAGGAGAGAGATACTGGCAATAAAGTCTCAACGAGCAGAGTAACTCACACTCAAGATTTTTACAGGGCTGCAGTTCTACAATGAGTTATTTCTTCAACCTCAAAGTCAGAGGACAAGGAGCAAGTATGTAGCTAGATGGGAGACCACACAGATGCTGCAGAAAACGCAGCCTCCCTGCTCATGTTGATACTGAATCACGTCCCCTTCGGGATCGCAGAGAGCACAGCACTGCTTACACAAAACGTCCTTCGAGCCAATTATGAGAGAACGCTGGGAGGAATTACTCACCTTGAAATACAGATAATTTGAAGGGAAGAAAGTTCTACTCTCACCTTGCTCAGTAGAACGATTTATGTCACCTCAGCATCCTTGGAAGGTTTATTCCTTCCTTTACACATTTCCAGTCTGTGTATTAACTCATGCTGTGTGCAAACACAAACCACGTTGAGGGTAAAACATTCCAGGCTCTAGCTACAAAGCATACAGAAGACTGTAGCAGGAGCAGAGGTGAGAAAAGCGAGTGCTCAAGTCTTGCCAAAAGTCTTGCCATGCCAAATCCATAGTCCAGTAATTAAACTCTGCATACTGCAAACTGCCACAACAACTGACGGCGGGTTTTCAGTACACGATCTAAAATCTCACATCCCATCTTGTGCACCCTGACCCTGGACTCGTCTGCATTTCACTGGCTATTGCATTCTCACAGATTTCTCCAACTCTTTATACTCCTTTTGGACTAAAGGACCTACACTGCTCTGATCATCACTCAGGTGCAGCATGGTAGATACAGACACAAATTTGTTTCATACTGTAATACTGCCACAACAAAACTTAAAATACCTCCTCTGTTTGCCACATTCAGTCCCCGTGTTTATGGATCATCCAGATATGATCAGATTTACCCCAACAAGGACTGGTTGATACTGCATCCTCTGGCATGTGTTTTCTTTGGTACAAGATATTTAAAGATATACTTGCTGGGAGAAGAGGGTCAGCAGCACTGGCAAGTCAGCTTACCACAACTTTGTTGAAGTCCTGAATGGCCAAGTAAAGGGCAACAGCAGTTAGCACATCGGTTATCTAAAAAAGCAAGGCACAGACAGACCGGCTGTAAGGAAAATAAACCAACAGAGAAAAAGATATTGGCCAGTACCACGATGCTGAATAAAGACTGTGATCTGACTCAGCTCACAAGAAGAAAAAACAAGGTTTAGAAACACTAGACTGCTGATTTGCACACTGTGCTCACACGGCACCACTCAACCTTGAAGCCATGAGCTGTATCAAAGTACAAAACAAGAGAGTGGGGAATCAAGGGGAAGGCAGTATGCGAGGGTAAGAGAATCGCCGCTCTAACGACAGCGCAGGCAACACCAGGGCAGCGCCAGCCGCTAAACCCACCTGTCCATGAACTGCGCGTGACAGCGCTTAGAGCTGCCCCGGGCAGCAGCACGGTCATCCGAACTCATCCGAACTCACTCATCCGAACTCATCCGAACTCATCCGAACTCATCCGAACACCCAGCACAGGCCCAACGCGACGGCTGGCGCTGCAGGGGACTGCGCAGCAGGGATCCGGGCAGAGAGGCTGCACCAGGTGGCGCGTGCAGCCATCTACCTGATTGCTGTCCTCCTGAACTACGCAGGACTCACAGAACAGCTTACAAGAGACGTGTGGAGGACGAACCTGTTTGTGTTCTCTCTGCAGGCCTGGGGCTTGGCAGCGGGTTTTAGTGAGAAACACTGCAGGGTAGGGATTAGGCTGGGGGACACAAAATAGTCTGATCTTTAAGAGGCAGTTTTTGAAATCTGAAACCAAATGCCAAGTTCCTGTCCCTCTGTGGGGAAACTTATCTAACTCACAAAAAAGAAGGAACATGGGGAACAAGGGAAAAGCCCGAACGTGGGTCTGTACAGACAAAGCTGCTCTTCTAATTGAACCGTGAGCTCAGCAGGAATCTGAGCTACAGGCAGGCTGAGGCCTCCTCTTGCAGGAGGAAAAGGAAAGTCACACTCAGCATCTCACAGAACAGCACCTTTCAAGGGGAGCCTTCAGGAGCACTTACCATGAACACCAATTCAGCGTATTCAATCAGGAAGTGGAAGAGATATATTATCAGCGGGGTCTAAAAGAGAGCAGAAGGGAAAGCCATGTCAAAAGCTGTCCAGATAAAACCACCAGCGATCTGATGGGAAAGATGGAGTGGTGCTAGGACAGACTGTGAAAGGCAGTTTTTTTCTCAGCCTTTTCTACAATGCTGTTACTTCCTAGTACAGCAACCAAACCAAGCACACCCGCTGGTCTTTTTCCTCACACAGGCCTCAATACACTTTACAAAAGACACCATCAACTTTGAAAAATTACATTCTATTCCAGCTTTTCAATTCTACAAGTACAGTGGTAGAGTTACAACAAAAAGCGTATAAAGAAAAGCTTTAGAAAATATTTTTTTCTAGAGAATCTATTTTTTCCTGGGTCTTTGCAGGTACTTTTGAAAGTATTTCCTACGTAGCTGGTTTCAGTGTTTAGCTGGTTGTTTAGATGAGTCCTTTACAAAGCAAAAAGAAGAAAGCATGTTAAAAACATAAAGCAGTAAGACTATCATCCTTTTACTCCCACAGCTTTTCCCTCCTAGGTAAGAGGAAGAGCACATTTCCAAATTATTCCTTTGACAGAAAAGCTTAATCTGAAAGCACATTTACATTGGGTGCCCCCTCAGCAAGTGTGCAGATGACACCAAACTGGGCGGGAGCGTTGATGTGCTGGAGGGGAGGAAGGCTCTGCAGAGGGATGTGGGCAGGCTGGGCGGTGGGCTGAGGTGAACTGTGTGAGGTTCAACAAGGCCGAGTGCCAGGTCCTGCGCTTGGGTCACACCAACCCCATGCAACGCTACAGCGTGGGGAAGGGCGGCTGGAAAAAGGGAAAGGGACCTGGGGGTGCTGGTCGACGGCCGGCTGAACGTGAGCCAGCAGTGTGCCCAGGTGGCCAAGAAGGCCAACAGCATCCTGGCCTGTGTCAGGAGCAGTGTGGCCAGCAGAAGCAGGGCAGCGACCATGCCCCTGTGCTCGGCACTGGTGAGGCCGCACCTCGAATGCTGTGTGCAGTTTTGGGCCCCTCAGCACAAGAAGGATGCTGAGGTGCTGGAGCGCGTCCAGAGAAAGGCAACAAAGATGGTGAGGAGTCTGCAGCACCAGTCTGATGGGGAGCACCTGGGGGCACTGGGGTTGTTCCATCTGGAGAAGAGGAGGCTGAGGGGAGACCCCACTGCTCTCCACAACTGCCTGACAGGAGGGTGTGGGGAGGTGGGTGTTGGTCTCTTCTCCCAAATAACTTGTGATAGGATGAGAGGAAGTGACCTCAAGTTGTGGCAGGGGAGGTTTAGATTGGATAACAGGAAAAATTTCTTCACTGACAGAGTGGTCAGGCACTGGAACAGACCGCCCAGGGAAGTGGTGGAGTCACCATCCCTGGAGGTGTTCAAAGAACGTGCAGAGGTGGCACTGCAGGACATGGTTTAGTGGACATGGTGGTGTTGGGTTGATGGCTGGACTTGATGATCTTGGAGGTCTTTCCCAACCTTAAAGATTCTGTGATTCTACATGGTGTAAATCCAGTCTTCACTGTGAGAAAATACATTTCTTTTGAAATACTTTTAAAATAATGTAATGGTATAAATAAGCATGGGAAAAATATTTCACAGTCTGGGAGAAAGTTGTGTTTTAAAGAAGGAGAGTTTAATGAAGAGAAACAAGTTTTCAGAGGCAAAAAAAGTATCTGTCTCATCCGTAGGTGATACTGTGTATGAGTGTACCTTCCTACCAGTAAGGCCACTCAAGGGCACGGGTGCTCAAGTGTTTGGAGGAACGAGGTGTTCTCAAGATGAGGAATAAATGTACTGCGCGCTTGCGCTAGCTAACGTTAGTATTTCTGCAAATGCAGAAACTCAAGGTGCTGCTATCCAGCAAAACTGTGTTCAGACTCCCAATGACACTGCCTCCCCCTGCTTCAGCCTCCGCTGACAGAAACAGCTGGATGTGAACAGAGTATTTTCCTTATTACGGATTTCCCCGATCTTAGACTCTGCTTCTGCAGTGATCAATATTCCAACGTCTATCCCCTGCACAGCAACGGCCGACTCGGTGACAAACGGCATTTCCTCGCTGTGCTAGTTCGCCACACATACAGCTATCGCAGAGAGCTACACGACTCCAAGTTCTCTGAAGTCTCTGGGACAAGACAGGTCCCCAGCCTTTGCCAGTCCACGAGCAGGAAGACTAAGAAACGTGCCACTGGAGCACCACGTTTTAAAAGAAAGCAGGCATACCGACCTCATGAAAAACAGCTCCAGAGTACGGCGAGACCCCTAAATCCAGCAGAGCTAATCCTTCGACCACTGAAACACACAAAACGTCTGCATTAGAATCCTGTTAGGTGGGAAGAGAAAAATCCCATGATGGTAAAACTACAGCTTTTAAAACACCCACACTCACAAGAATCTCACACTGGATTGCCATCTGAACGGGCGACACAAAATCTCCCAAAGCCAACAGCCGGCTAAAATTGATTGTTCTCTTACTTCTGCCACGCACATTTTTTAGTAACTGAATGGTCAATCGTAATCTGTTCATTTGGTTCAGCTAAAAATTTCCTGGTTGAAACACTTTGCACTTCACTATATATAAATCACACGTATAATATTTACTGGTTTTAAGTCACCTATTATGTGATACACGGTACCTACGCAGGAGAGAGACTTAATTCTAAGACGACAAATCACGACATAATATACTATTTGAACTATTTTGCCTAATTAGATGTAGAGAGACCTGAAACATCCAAAGTCACAGTAAAAGAGCAGAAATTAATGCATACTACCGCATAAAGCTAAAAGCTTTATCAGGTTTTGAAACTTGCTGACATTTTGCAGCCTTAATTCAGACCCTTTGCAATCCTGCATTTACAGCTTGCACCGCAGCACGTGCACGAGCTCTTCCACAGGACATCCACCTTACGGAGCACAAAGGCTCCCTGGGGACCGAGCAGGGTCTGCAGGGAAGGGAACTAGGGGAAACGGGTCCACGAGTTCAGAGGGAAACAAGGCAGGAGAGCGCGGGAAGCAACAAGAGGTTCTCCATTCAGCAATACGCTGGAGAAGTAGATTCTGTCTCAGCCACAAAGTTCCCGTATGATGACGGCCCAGCGCTTTCAAGGCGATCCTAGTTGTGCTCCTCACTCCCTAGACACCTGCCTTGGCGCTCTAAGGTAAGGTTTAGGAAGTATCCATTGCTGGAAGAGAATTTTTGGCAGCTCTATTTTGAAACTATAAAGCGTGAAGTGCTACACACTACGGAGCAGAGGCCTTAGGTCATCAGATTCATCCATGCTTGTGACCTTTACTACTCTGTGCCACTGTTTTCCACCCCAAAACTGCCAATCATTTTATCTGCACGCTAACGGGGTGTTGTTTTCCAAAGGGCTGTCTTTAAAATAAATTAAGGTTCCTAATGCGCTCAGATGCTACAGAGCTGAATACCACCAAAAAGCCTTAATTAAACTGTACCTCGGTCTTCAGAAGACAATTTGAATCACGTTGGTAACAATGTGTGGGACCACAAACTGAACAAGGAAAATGAAACAGCAAAGGGCTCTGCATGGAGTGGGAACCACGCAGTGGTGTTCACGCCGCGAGGCAGTGCCTGTGCACTTAAAACACAACGGGAACCACTCGATCAAGGCTGCTGAAACCACACATTCAGCGCCAGATTTTGCCCTTCTTCCATTTTACATAAATCTGTGACGCGGTCGGTTTGCAACCGCAACCAAGCCAGCAATGGCTGCACCCCCGTTCTCCTGCCTTCGGTCCCGTTCCCTCCCGTCCCCTCGCAGCTGCCGAACGCTCGCTCTTCCCACGGGGAGGACCGCCACGGGCCCGCTCCCGCAGGTCCGGCCGGGCCCGGGCCCCCGCCCGCCTGCAGCTGCGCCCCCGGCCCCTCACCGCCACCCCCACGGGCCTCGGCCCGTGCAGCCGCGCCGAGCAGCGGGGCCCCGGGCCGGGCCTCACCTCGCTTCCAGGCGTTCAACGGGGACGACACCTCCACCCGCTCGGAGATGAAAGCGGCGAGGCTGGAGCGGTAGAGCGCGGCCCGGATCGTCACGGCCACCAGGACCACCAGCACCAAGGGAGCCGCCATCCTCACGGGCTGAGCCGGCTGCGGCCCCCGGTAGTTCCCGGGCGGCGCCGGAGAACGCGGCGCCAATGCAGCGGCTCGGCTCGGGGGACTACATGTCCCAGGAGGCACCGCGCCGCCCGCGCGCTGCTTCCCGACACCGCCTGAGAGCTACGGCGAGCGCCGTGGGGCCAACTTAAGCGGAGCGCGAAGGCGTTGTGCTGCGCCCTCTGGCCCGCCTGGTGAAGGCGGGAGCGGTCGGGCCCGGCTGGGGACCGCGGGGCGGGCGGGCCCGCGGCGGGTTCCCGCTTTCCCCCTGCCCAGCCGCCCCTTTCCGGGCACTGTGTCCTCCCGGGCAGCCGGTGGCGCCTGGGCGGCGGAGCGCCGGCACGGGCCTGTCCCAGCGCCTCGCGGGCCAGGCCTCTCCACGGGTCTGGCCGGGGCCTTCTGCCTCCCGCCCCTGCCCTCGCCCCGCGGCCGCTCGGCCTCTCGGCCCCCCACTCCCGCCTGCCGAGGTGCTCCCGGGCGCAGCTTTACCGCCGTGTGTCGGTACGCACACGTTGCCTTCACGTCTTCGCTCCCTCGGCTGCCCCGCTGGCGCAGAGGCTGGCAGGCAGAAGTGGAAGGCTGTGCGGTCCAAAGTGGAAGATCAGTGGCTTCTGGGCAGGTGTTTGGAAAGTCCCTCGGGCTGTGCTTTATTTCACCAGGTGTAGATGCCCCTGTAGTCTCTGGGTGCAGGTCGCTGCCACAGGCCTTTTGACCTTGGGCAGAGTTACACGGCTGCTGCCGAGGGCAGGGAGTGCTGGTGGCCGTACGCGGTCTCAGCAGGTTCTTGGCAAAGGCAGATTGTCAGTGCGTGTGATTCCAACAAGACCATCAGTCTCCAGAGCTTACAAGTTCTTGGGAGAATTTCGCGCAGTAGCTTCCCACCATGTGCTTTCCTGCTGTTTTCCAATAACAGTTTCTCCATCCACAACCGTCAGTACCTACACAGCCCATTCACACCAACTCTCACGAAAGCAGCCTCTATTCACAGCACTTCCTCTGGAGTGGAAAGGAAGCAGACCCAGCAGTCTCTTAAAAAATTGAGGGACAGACTGAAAACACGCGCTTCATATCACGGCATGGGAAGACAACACGTACTTTCATGTAAGAAGGATTTGCGGACAGTACTGGGGCTGCCCTTTAAAGAGATGGCTCACGTCCAAGTCACAACATTGACACTGGACGCAGCTTCAGAGCCGCAGTGTAGGCTGGCACGCAGCTGCAGGAGCGGAGAAAGGCTGAATGCCTCTGGGACGTGGGCCCTGAAGGCCCCGGTGGCACAGCGTACGCCCTGCCGAGGACAGGTGGATTTAGCTGGTAAATCATGCACACTTTCTGGACCGAGACCAGAGCTACTTAGAACAGAGTTAATGCCTTCGTGCTACCAAACCAGCCGCAGCGTGTCCAAGGGGCATTTCCTACACATCTGTTCAGGGGCCGCATTACAATTGCTGTATGTGGTCCTGTCCAGGACAACAGATCTGATCCTGAAGCAGTGAGGGGAGCGCCAGCGTTCGGTTCGTCATGTGGTAACTCTTCCGCCCTCAGGCTGCTGGCCTGAAGGCACTGGTTGTGCTGGTAAACCCGATTTCCTGGTAGCATGGGCACTGGGACAAAAGCTGGCCGTGGGATTGATGACTGCTTGGCACATTTCCCGCTTCATCAGAGTGGATTTGTTCAAGTTAGTTTATTTGTGTAGACATCTGTAAATAAGAAGCCAGAAATGCTGATTCTTCTTCTTTGCAGCTGTTAACAATGCTCTCTTGAGTTTTCTGATCAGAAATGCTTTTTCCCCGGCACTGATTGCTCTCCAGTGACAGTGCTGATCCAGGGTAACTGACAGCAGTTGCTGGAGAGTGCTGCTTTGCTGCGTAACTGGGATACCGTTGTGTGGTTGAAGCTGCACTGCTCCCAGATGCTGGTGTGCCCGTCTGAGCTGTGCCGTGTGCTTTCCAGCACCACCTGATGCAGCGCAGGGAGATGGAAGCCCCAGGGAAATTCAGATAACCTCCGAGGGCAGCAGGAATCAGATGTGAAATCGTGCCACTACACTTGTTTAACTGGAGTGCAAAAGCCAGCTATAAAGAAAGGTCAAAAGAATAATTAATGACAAATGCAGCGATTATTTCAGGAGCATAGGTTTGTTTAAATGTTTCTCTAGTTGGAGATCCTGGGGCTAGCAATGGAGTCGAGTTCATAAGCTAGGTTCACGTGTTCAGCCCCCTCGAAGTATCACAGGGATGAGTGGGTTACGTGCTAGAGCCTTGCTGTCTGGCTACGGACTGACACTAATTTGGGGGGTTATTCCTGGGTCTGTAAGGAGTTGTGATAAGCACGCACATGCCCTTTCTTCCTGAAATCCCTTGCTGTGCAGGTGAGCTGGTACTTCCATGCAGAGGGCTTGCTGTACTGAAGCATGGGAGCTGTTGAACCATCTGAAGCTGGCGTATCTCCTGCTGTGGTGCCACCCAGTAGTACGGCAGGGGGACAGAGAAGTCCTTGTCAGCCCACACAGGTAGCGGCCGGGGCCGCTCTGAGGGGGAGCTCCCCGGAGCCTCCAGCTTTTGTTGCCTAGCAAAAAGGCACAGACCTGGCTGGAGCCAGAACGGCAATGTTGGAAGTGTCTTCACTTCATTGCATTGCCTCCGTGGGGCACCCACGCTGATAATTTAGGTGATGAATATAACCTGGTGATGTTGCATCACAGAACTTTCATAAAACCCTCTGAGACTGAGCCAATTCAGGGATGATTCATCTTTGTTCCTGCAAACAGATGCTGGTTTGGGCACTTTTTGTGTGCCCCGTTGGAGTTACGCAATGGTGACATTTTTCTTGGTAAACAAGCCACTCCTTTTCTAACTTCACTGTATAAAATAGGTGTTCTGATTGCCTAGGAACCCTGCAGACCTTCCTGGCAGCTCTTCCAGTTTTTTTTTTTTGCACTTGGGAGACCACAATAATATGTGTTATTCTAACTGAGATCTCATCAGGGCCCTGTGTGGGTTCGTAGTTCGGAAATGCTTCCTCTTCCTGTGGGATCTATTCCACCCCATCCCCAAATCATTTTCACCCACCATTTATTTTGGCCAAGTTGTCATGTTTTATTTCCTTACAGTCAACCACTTTGGTGCTGCACCATGTCCTCCTCTTCTGCCGTTCCTGCCGCAGACCTGACACAGCAGTGCTTGCGACGTGGTCATTACTGTTCCTCAGTGGTTTTGATCTTCCCATGAACTCCACTTTTACATACTCTCTTACATACCAATTGATGAAACACTTCAGTTGCTTTTGCCTTTTCTTCTCCAAGTTGTCCTCTTGGAGTCTACTGGCTAGAACACTTGCCAGCTTTTGGTTTTGCCAATGAGAAAATGCCCACCTCCCAGTTCATATGCATTTAATTTGTGTGGGTGCGTGAATTCTCATTACTTTTCTTCAGGATTCTTGGGTAAAAACTGCTGTAGAATTGAAAGGTATTGCTGGAAAAGAAGGGATTTTCCTAGCTGGAATAGCAGTACTGTGGTATCCTCCAGTCTTTTCACTGCTGACTGGCAGAAGACAACATGAGCTTTATGGTCTTTTATGGAGGTTAGCAGTGGTGTGTGTCAGAAGTGGAGTCTGAGTGATCAGCTTCTTTGGCTTCAGAGAGAGGGGTGAATAAATTGCACCTCGTATTTCTCTGAGTGGCTTCGTGTGCCAGGAACTTCCTTTACATGAAAGACAGATCTCTTTGTGAGAAAGGAAATCCGCTTTTCTCAGCCCTGAGAAAGATTATATTTCTGGTGCCTCACTGAACATTTTCCAGAGTGAGTTTTAAATGGCAACGTTAAAAAAAATAAAAATACCCAAAGAGGAAAGCTGTAATTCCTGCCAGGTAACTTAAGACAACTAATCATCTAGCGGAAGCTCGTCATCTACACAAGGGAGAAGCGGGCTTGTCCAGAGAGCTAAAAATCTCTCCTAGCTGGGGAAGGGCCAAGCTGATTACGTGAACTGAACGCCGAAACTCTGGACAGCTGAAGTTAGACACAATGACTCTAAAGGGTCTGACAAACAGCACTGTTCAGCTTTTGGGCTTTCTTTAAACGGAGCATTACAAACTACTCACCTTGACCCATCCTAAAAAATGGGCTGTCTTGTCAACTGGCGTTGACTTTGCCTGCTCAGGGCTGCATCACCTGGGCGTGTGATTAGCTCCCAAAAATCACTTTGTGGTGGACCTGGCACCCTTCTTCTGGGAAGGTCCCTGGTTAAAATCCTGTGCTGGATTGTAGTGTGATTGTTTGTGTCAGACTTGTGAAGATTTATGGATTTGGTGGTTGGTTTCCCTTCTCAGTCTAGTAGCTGCCTGACATAGTCATCTGCTTTGCACCTTTCTTGGCAAGTCTGAGGAGAGACCGGAGGTTAATACGCTCTTGCAGACCAGTGGGTGTTTTAGGTCTTTTTTAATACGATGAGAAGCACTTCAGGTGTAATGAGTTCATAGGTCACTGGTTGAACGGTTCAGAGCACTTCTGTACCAGCCTTTCAGCAGTGCTTTACTTTTCCACAGTACTGCTCTCTTGGGGGGTTTGGGAACGGTGTGCAGCACCCCCCGGCAGCTCAGGGCGTGTAAAAGCTGTGCTGTGATCCAGGACACCCGCTGCGCTCACCGAGGCCACAGGCCCCTGTGCAGAGAGCCCGCTGTCGTGGGAGTGCGTCCACCAGCTGGGCTCAAGAAAAGAGAAGCAGAAAGGAGGAGAGGAGGGAACATCTGGATGCGCGCACTGTCAAGTTGATGATATGGATTTCCAAATCAACAGGATTTTCTTCATTTGTGAGGAACTCAGTGAAAGAATTGAAGCCAACAGAGTGTGATGAATGGAAAAGCAATTGTTAAAACTAGATGTTCTTTTTCCTTTGCCTTGTTCACTCGACCTGAGGAATGGGAACAGGCAGATGAGGGAACTCAGAGAATGTGCTGTGCACCTGGAACCTTGTTAGCTTTTCCCAGCCTGGCTGGGTTAGATCTGCCTCTACCTGGGATCTGCTGTACGGTCAGATGGGAGAGAAGTGAAAAGGGATCTGTCTGTGCGTTGCCAAGATGCTTTGCAAACCAGCCCTTGCCCACGTCACCACCCTCCACCGTCCTCTATTTCCCTTCTGTTCTCACCTGATCATTCCCAGAGCGCGTTGCCAGTTGCAGGAGCAGTGTCCGTTCCCCTGCCAGACCTGTGCCGTGGCACCTAGTTCACCTTTTCCAACTGCGGGAATATGCTGGAGCACAAACATCCCACTGCAACGGGGAGTCACAGGCAGGGTGTTTGCTGCTGTCAGCAAGGTTTGGATGAATTCTTGGTAGTTGTTTTGTCTCTTTTCGGCTTTGGGAACAGTCCAACCAGAAGGAAATTGTCAAGTGTTGGGAAAGAGGATGCAAGCGTTTAAAATTTGGCTGTTAGCTGCGGTGGGTTGTCTGCAACATCAACCGATGAGGCTGGCAGCTCTCGCCGGGAACACTGGAGCTCTGCCTTCCCAGAGAGGTGTTTTCATGGAAGGCTGCCCGAGAAGCATGTAGTGCAGCAGTGACCTGCCACGGAGGCAGGGGACAACACGTCAGCCCTTACAGAAAGCAGTGCGTTGGTATGAGTCCAGAGCAGCTGGCGCTCTGCTCCCGGGCTGCGTGTCTGGAGCGGTGTCACATCCTCTGTTTTGTGCAGAGGCGTCCAAGGGTTTGAGCAATAGGTAATGCACTGGGCTGCGCTGGTCTAGATACAGTCTGTGTGACTGCTGCTGCACAGATGTGTGACGGTGAAGTGGAGGCATTCACATTTGCACAGAAATCTCAGGAAGTAAAGATTTTCTTCTAAACAACCAGTGTAAAAGTCCTGAGCCCACAAACCTCACCTCTTTTGTCTCCCTAGCTAGCAAAGATCTTGCTATGCAGGGGCCCATTTTGCATAGCACCTCTCAAATCCTTCATTTAAGCTCTGCCTTGAAGTCTAGGTGAAGGTAACAGGGGCAGACCAGGGCTGCTGAAACAGCAATGGGGATACTGAGCATTCCCCTTTCAACCTTGCAGTTCGGGGAAAAAAAAAAAAAAAAGTATACTTCTGTAGTGGGGAATTTGAGTGGGCCAAGATGTCACAGTACCAGGACGCTCACACTGTCCAGGCTGGGGGAGTGCGGTTAGCACCAAGAAACCCCTCTGTGAAATAGAATTATGTCTGTCTCCCCCTCATTGCAGGGAGACAGTGACTAAGACAAGATTATACGAAGCTTTTTCACCTCCAGCTGCCCACCAGTTACTGACGTAAGTCCAGGTCATCTACTCGCTGGTCAACAGGTCAGAACCACACAACCACCTTCACTGATTACTCCTTCAGAGACTCACTATTGACAGAAACCAAACTGAAGAGGCTCAGGCTCCCAGATTCTCAGAGTGCAGCCAATAATAAAAGCAACTTAGGTTTAGTGATCCAGTCTTGACAAAGCTGTGTTCGGAACAAGGCTTGGTTAATATGTCATTGCCGTAATAACAGCCTGGAGCTGAGACCAGCTGAAGCAGTCGGTGTAGAGGGATTAGAGCCAACACAACCGCCACACATCGTCAGGAGCCCCCAATGCAGAGAGAAGCTAGCCAAGGACAGCTCAAACCCTTTCTTTCAAGATTTAAGAAAATTTTGTCCAGAACTGCGCATTCAGAGAGGAGTGAGGAGCTGACTGCCTGAAGATACGCAACATCTTATTGTAGTTTAAAAAAAAAAAAAAAAAGAAGCAAACCAAAGATTTAAAAAGGAACAAAAGGAGTGTGACTGCTGTGGATGTGGGTGAGTGGGGGCCAGCAGTGAGGTGGCTGGAAATGCTTTTAGCACAGCGGGGGGGGCAGTGCAGTCCCTGCCCCTTTGCCATCGCCAGAGGTCCCTCGCTCTCAGCAGCACTGCGCTGCCTGAGCCGATCTTGGTTAGAAAGTGGCCTTTCAAGAGCTCTCTGCGGTTCACAAATTTCTTGATTAACTGTCCCTTTAACAGTTTTTTTTTTAGGTTGCTGCTCTGATGTTGGATTTAGGTAAGCCCTGCAGCTGTTAATGCTTTCCTGGACAATGGGATCGCACATTCGGACACGACGTCGGTTGCATCCTGGTGGCAGTTTCACCTGGCTAATGAAACAGTAATGACACATGTTGCTATCGATTCCCTCCCCTCTCCTTGCTGAGGGCGATCACGTTGTCTTTGCTCTGCTAAGTGCATTCAGCACTTTGACTTCTGCACATCTCCGTGATTTTAATACATCAAAGAGCCTAATAGCAGTTTTAATGTGGCAGCAGATTTACAGCCCCATCTGCAGTATTCTAGACAACTGAGTATGCTTGTGGATCTTCTAGATTCACTCATTTATAACAAACACGTGGAGTTTGTTCTGATATAATAGAATACTGGCTTTCAAGTCCTTTGTATCGAAAGGCTGGGTCAGATCCAGGATCCTGAGGACACAGGCTGAGCATTCACAGCCGGCAGCCCCGTTTCCTTCCTCCTTTTCAAGGAAAAGAAAACCAGGCAGGTCTGTAACAGCTGGAGCAAGGAGAGACTGGAAAGGCAAAGTGGGTTATGAAAAGCGGCTCTGTACAGCACACCCTCTTTCGTTGCCCATGTTTTCCTCTATGGGAGGCCAGTGGGACAACATGGTCTTGAAGGAAAATGAGAGTTCAGCTTGGGTCTGCCTCGCCTGCCTCTGCAAAGAGCGGTGAGCGGGCACATTACGCAGCTCAGCGCTGTCGCAGCCGAGGAGGAGCCGCTGGTGGGAGCAGGACAAGGAAAGCAGAGAAAAGCAAAGCACACGCTTCCTCAGCTGGGCTCCTTCCAGCCACCCGGGAACTGCCGGTGACCCTCTGCCTCTGGGAGCAGGGCTGTGGGTACGGGAGATGCTGCTGCTCTGCACCGTGCTTTCCCCAGGCGTCTCCGGTGCCCCTCGCCTGCCCTTGCACAGTCCTTGCTAACAGGCAGCGACGGTGGCAGCTCACGCTGTTGCTGTGACACACGCAGCTTGTTCCTTTGGCTTCAGCCTTTGGTGCCGGGTTGTGTGGCGGATGCTCCCCTCTCCTTCTGTGGTCACACAGGAGCGTTGGTGTCTTCTAAGAAAACAAATTGGATTTTTGGCTGGCAGCTGCTGAGCTGTACCGTGCCTTTGTCTGCTGCTAGAGCAGAGCGTGTTTTTCTCAGCCATTTTGTTAGATTTATTTGTTTTCAAGGCAAATGTGTGTTTTCAGGCAAAAGCAAAAGCAGAGAAGCCCTGTGAGCAGCCCTGCTCTGACCCATTTCCACCCCATCCCCACCCTGCACCCCCTTCACCCCTCACACACTATTCCTGGACTAAACTTCCTCCGGGCTCAGGGAGCAGCTTGCGCACCAGAGTTTCCAGTGGAGGGGTGAAAAACCAACCTGTAACCCCCACAGCCAGCTGGGACCTCGGCTTCAGGAGGGTTTTGTGCTGAGGGATGGGTACGGGTCCTACTGAGCACCCAAGAGGCCCTTCCCAGCTGCTGAGCTGTCCTGGGGCGTCACGTCCACCCGCAGACCTGTCCTCTCCCAGCATCGGCCTCTCACGCCCGACCCAGCCCCGGGGCACCGCAGCAGAGGTGTCTGAGGGTTTGTCCTGTCTTTCCCCTCATCTTTCACCCGGAATGTGGAAAAAGGGCACGCGGTGTTTTATAGTGCCACACGCTACAGATGCCACAGGGCTGCTGCAGACGGCGGGGGTGGCTGCAGGGCCCCGGGGAGCAGAGCGGCAGAGCCTGCGGGCGCTCACGTGTCAGGCCTTGCCAATCTGTTTGCGTTGTAGAAGCTCAATGTCGTTTTAAACCACTGAAGTATGAATTTTGATTCTGTATTCCCTGGAAATAAACGCAGTAGGAATACAGAATCAATCTCATCGTGTGCAGGTTTAGTTCCAGTGAATATAATTCTCGGTTTGAAGTCATGGAATTGCAAATTCATCCTGTGACAGGTTTTCTGTCCGTCCCTGCTGTGTAGCAGAGGACAGCAGTGCTGTCCTCAGAGCAGGGAGCAGCCCTCACTTGAAAAGCTGAAACCAGGTCAGAGTCTGGATCGATATTTTTGCAGCTTATTCTCAGAAGGGATGGCAGGGAACAGGATAAATGACGGCGTAAAAGATGTAAAGCCAGGTGAGTTGCACCCTCCTCCACAAAACATCATCAGCCAGACTTGTGGACAGCTAGAGCCTGGCCCAAACCAACCAAACCCAACACCAGCCCCAGGCAGCGCAGGCTTGTCACTTCCCTCACTGGGCGACCCTGGATGACACCTAGGAGCACTCCTCTTCCCGCTCCGTTGACTCCCTGGATATTCATTTGTGTTGAAGGACCACTCTTGGTTCCCCACAGAAAGTCAATTTTCAGGGCTGATTGCTGAAAAGCGTCACCTTGGGGTTTCAGCTGCAATCGCAGGGATTAAGTCCAGCATGAGGAGCAGAGGGCAACGTGTAAAACCAGATTAAAGGAAAATTAAAGCCTGGCTCACTCTGCGGTTGTATTTCCACGTCCACATTGGGTTGAACTGTTGGAGGGGCTACGAGGCTGTGGCAGAGGGGGCAGCTGGATGTATGTGGCAGGACACTGGGGACTGGTCATCTGTGAGCTGGAGGAGGGACAGGCACGGGCGGGATGGGAAGGGCCCACGTGCCTGCACTGCGGGAAGGACTGCAACATCCACCTGCGCTCTGCTCCTGTCAGCTCCGCAGTGGAGAGGTCACTTCACGCACGCCAAGACAAGCCTGCAGGGAAGGGACTTCTCTTGTTGCAAAAATTATTTTGTTGTCCTGAGGGTGGTGGCACACTGTCCCAGGTTGCCCAGAGAGGCGGTGGATGCCCCATCCCTGGAAACATTCCAGGCCAGGTTGGCCGGGGCTCTGAGCAACCTGATCTGGTTGGAGATGTCCCTGCTCCTGGCAGGGGGATTGGACTGGGTGGGCTTTAATGATCGCTTCCTACCCAAACCGCTCTGTGAGTCTGTGATTCCCTCTGGAAGGAGCCACTGGGGAACGACATGCCCTTCCTAGCCAAATCTTACAACTGAAGTTAACCCAAATGTCCTACTAATGTCCTCCCCCTCAGTGGGCGCTACGGGGTCTGGGCCAGCGTTTTGCACAGTTTGTGTTACGTTACGAATGTAGTAATTTTTAGTACTATTAGGGGTTGCACTCACGCGCTCCCTGCTGAAACAGGCGAGAGGAAGGGTCTGTTTTTCTTTCCCAGATGGCCAAGGAAAATAGAGAGGGATGAAGCCACTTGCCCCAAATCAGCTGGGAGTGAATCTTCAGACCCTGAGCCCAGCTCCACAGCCCCAACCCCCTGGTTCCTTCTGCTTGGGACCTGGTAATTCAAAACAAGGGCCATTTTCTGTGAGGCTGGAGAGACGAGAGGAAGATTGTCACGGAAGAGGAGAGGCCACCAGCCGAAGCAGGGTGACTGAGTCATGCCCATTACCGGAAAAGGAGAGCCCTGAGCCCTGCCAGCAGCTCATGGTGCACCCAGCACGGAGCAGCCTCTACGCTGCAGGGGAGCCTGAGCTGCAGAAAGAGAGAGAAATATGTGGACTGCATGAACAGCAAATGTCCTCCCTGCACGGTGCCACCCGCTCCGTGTACCCAGGGTTTTGGCTGTGGCGGCTCCTCGCAGCACAGCTTTCCCTCCTGTTGGGAGGCGGAAGGATGTGCCCAGAGCGAAGGGTAGCTTGAGCCCTGCGCGAAAAAGACATCCCGCTTGTACGGACCATGAGCGTATCTACTGTTACACCAGATAAAGAACAGTTGTCAGCGCCCAAGGCGCCGATCCCGCCGGCTGCCCAGCCCCGCTGACTCAGGACACTGCGAGGGTTTGTCTGCGACAGCGGCCACCATGGGCACACGGCCCTCAAGGGATGGTTTCCAAAATTATAACTGGGGTTACAGAAGCTCAATTTCCGTCCATCAGCTGGCAGGCGGTGAGGACAGACACTGCTGGGCAGTGACCACCTGCCCCAGCGCCTTTTTTTGGGTCGTGTCCCTCCTTCGGAGCAGCCACAGGCGCTGAGGTTACGCTGGGGAAACCCCTGCATTTGCCCTGCAAAGCTGTGCCGTTTCCACCTGCTTCCTCGCGGGAGGTTTATAGCAAACCCCATCCCGGGCAGTTCTCCGTCCTGGCAGATGTCGCTCTGCCGCAGGAGAAACCAGACCAGGAAGAGATGTTGGGTACCTCTCACAAAGGGTTGCACCATCAAACAGCGTGTTTCCACACTCAACCTTCTGATTTACAGATTTATTTAGCTTTAAAGAGGCGTGCCTCTTTTTGTCAGACTTGAGGAAGATTGGGAGTGCCCAAAGCCTGGGTTTTTTACATTTCAGTAAGGGCATTACCTCTACCAACCCCACCCCTCCTGCTCCCATATAGACTTGTCAAAATTCCCACTGGTTATGTGCCTGTCACAACACTTAGTACATCTTAGTCTGTGGGCTAAGACGGGCTTTTTGTCTCTCCCATACACTGAAGTTCTGTGTTCTGTCTGCAGCCCAAGTACACCCGTATCCCTACTAGCAAGCATTTTAGGTCAGACCTTTCGAACCACTAATTGATTTTTAATTGTGAACCTGTTACTGTGAAAAGCCTGATGACAGCAAACACTGCCAGGTGTGAGGGATTTGGGAGCCCACGTCTGGTCGGCTCTCAACTCCATGCTTTCTGTAACCGCTGTGCTCTGGGGGACAAGAGCCAGGCTAAACCAGGGCATTCTTCTTGTGCTCTCCTGCCCTGAAGGACAGCAGTGCTTTCTGCGCCGGGATGCTCCGTGCTGCCAAGGGTGCTGAGGAGGGGCCGGGGCCGGGCTCGTCCCCCCAGCTGAGGCTGGAGCTGGAGCTCCCTCCCCTGCGGTGCCACCTTCTTGCAGGTGCTGCTTTACCGCTGCCCGGCTGCAGGCTGAACGTTTGCTTGACGTCGGATTCCATTTGTTCCTCTTGACACTACAGCTGGAGTTCGCAGGGAGCCGAGCTGGGGCTGCGGCCGCCTGACCTGCAGCGTGGGCTCTCTGCTGTGACCCCAGGTGGGTGCAGGATGTCCAGCATCTTACTGGGACTGTCAGTTGGGGCACCGCATGGACCCATGGACCCCAGCTCTTTGAGGCTCCCCTGGGCGTGGCCATCCCACCACAAACCTGCATAAAAGTGCTGCTGCCCGCAGCTGCACTAGTGTGGTGGTGTCCAGGAGCTAACCAGCTCAGGGAACCACCTGGGATTGCTTGTGCCAGCACAGCTGGTGCTGCTGGCTGAGCCAGGGCTGGAGGTGCTGCCACCACCGTGTCTCGTGCCAGCCCTGCCAGGCTGGGACTCGGCTGGGCAGCAGCGTGGGTGAGGTGGGTGCTCCGAGCAGGGGACTCCCGGTTCCCTCTCCTGCTGCCAGGCCAGCACCAAGGGCTGGCTCCTCGCAGGGCTAAGGGGGCTCCTGCCCAGGCATGGGTCACCCCAACCCTGCGCGCTCCTGGGGATCTCCTGATGGCACCAGCGCGGTGGGGATGGAGCCTCCTGTCACAGATGGGGGTGTCAGGATGGAAAGGAGGGGAACAGGGAGAGAGCAGAAGTTCGGACAAGGTGGGACGGTGCCAGCAGCCCGCACTGGGCAATACTTCGAGGAGCAGGGCTGGAGGGGAGCCAGCGGCTGGTGCTGAGGAGCCTGGTGCTGCGACCTGCCGGTGACTCAGCCGGTGACCTCTGGTCCTCCTGCCTCCCCAGGCCCGAACCTGGGGCCATTCGCAGTCATGCGTGAAGCCTTCGTGATGCGTAACTCGCCTGGCCGTGACTGTCGCTGCTCCGGATGCTCAGCATGGCTGCGGGGTGCTCAGCATTGTGACTGGCTCCTCGAGAGGAGTCACGCACCGGCTGTTTTGTCCTGTGGGACCTGGCCCTTTGAAGTCCACACCCAGCCTGTCCTGCGGTGGTGACTCAGCTACCCACTGCCCCAGGGACCCTTCCCTCGTGCACATCATACATTGCCTGAGCTGCCGACCACAGCCCTGTGCTCTCCCCATCCCGTGTCCGGGTGGTGGGAGCAGGACCCGGGGGTGCTGGGCAAGGCAGAAGGTTTTGCTGCTGCCTCTCAAGAGGAGGCTGATGACCCTGAGGGCAAATCCCTGCCAGCACGCACTGGGTAAAGGGAGTGTTGGGGGTCTCTGACCACGTCGGGTGCTCCCCACCCCTGAGCTATGAGCTCTGGGCAAGCAATGGGGCATTTCTGGCCAACATTTGGAAAACTGTGTCTTTCCCATCGCCAACACGTCGGAGCATCCCTGCATCCAGAGCTGCCATGCCCCAGCGCAGCCTTGCACCCCTCCTGCTGGGTGAAGGATGAGGGCACTGGGATGCACCCTGTCCCACTGGGATACACTGACCCTGTCCCATCGCCGGCCCTGCACCCCTGTGTCCTCCCGCCTGCACGTCGACACTCTGCCCCCCTGCTGCTTCCCGCAGGTCGGGGCTGTGCTGGGCAACATGGCAGCGAGGACAGACAGACAGACTCTGCAGGTCCCCAGCTCCGCTCCTCGCCACTGCACCTCCTGCTTTGCCGCTCCCTCGGGCAGTCACAGGCCACCCATGAGTTTGGTGGCCACGACGGGCGATGGCACAGCTGGGCGATGTAGCCACAGGACTGGCCCAGGCTGCCTGGGCTGTCTGGAGGAAGCTCTGGGGAGCTGACGTCCCTCTCCCAAACCTGTCTCGCCACCCCTGGCCCTACTTGCCCGGCCGGACTGCTCAGGGTGTCGGTCAGATTCATTTGTCTTCGTTCCACTCCAGCTTTATTTCTTCAGACTGCTGATGGGAAGAGGCAGTGATGAACACACCACCTTTACCTTCCCGGTTGTAGGGCACAGGAGCAGGCGGAGTCCCGCTGACTTCAGAAGTGTCTTCACGAGCACGCCCGTGAGTGCTCCTCGGTAATGGCAACCCCTCGGACCGGCCCCGCTGATGCCAGCCCCAGCAGTGGAGGCACAATATTCCGGCTCCATCCCAATTGCCAGGTTTGGGGTGCTGAACCAGGCAGGTCTAACGTACTTTATTGCAACAGAAAGCGTGGTTGCTGTCCTCTCTGTTGCATTTCCACCACGTCCCCTCCCCACAGGGGAGGTGAGGCCTGGCCGTTGGCTCTGTCTCCAGCTTCACCTTCACACCAGTTCAGCAAATCCCGCCCTGCACAACACCCTGGTACCCGGAAAGCGGAGCCGGCACCGGCGCCTGTGCCTGCTCCGGCTGCAATCGCAGCGGACTGTTGCATCACCTCACCAATGACCTTCAGTTGCAGAGGAGCAGGAAGTAAAAAGGGAGTTTTTTTAACAACCCGAGTTATACACACACAGAGATTATCCAACTGGGGTAAAATGGGGTTTGCAGGAGAAGTGGTTCCTCAGGGGCCTTTTGTCCAAGGGTGTGATGGTCCAGTGGTGAGGAGGTTCACAGCCAGAAGAGCAGTAGCACTTCTGACCATGCTCTTGCTGCTGCTGCCTGGCTGTCACTGCTTTTACTGGGGTGAGACCAGGGAGAAAGCTGATGGACGTAAAATCTCTGGCTACGGCTGACCTGGGACGGGATGCTGCGGAGCTGCCTAGGCGGCTGTCGCAGGGATGAGGCAGGGACCCCGTTGGTGGTTGGTGCTGGGATGAAGGATATGGGGGTGATTTTTCCCGTGCTTTGGGCCCGCTCGTTGTGGATCAGCCCCCAACAGCCTCGCTGGTATCTGACACGGGACCATTTGCCTAGGGTTAACCTCTGGCTGTGAAGACCAGCCGTGCAAGTGCTGTGCTGGATGAGGGCCGCGGTGCCTTCAGGAAGGCAGAACCGAGCCCCACATCGTTGAGAAGGGGACAGCTCAAGGAGAAGGAGGCAGAGCTCTGGTCCCCGGTCCCTCTGCCTGCCCAGGTCGCCGCCTGTGCTGGCTCTCCTCCCTGGATCCCGCCAGCCCCACACCCAGCAGCAGCTGCCCCCGCGCCCGGGGGAGGACGGGAGAGGGCTGGCAGGGGCCACGAGCCCCCCGGGGTTACCGACTTGGGCGGCTGCAGCAGTTCCCCGTCCATTCCTCACTCCCTGCTGTGGGTTCTCCTCAGCCACCAGCCAGCAACCGGCCCTGCGTGCCCGCGGGGCGATTCCCTGCACCGACCTCGCCTCTCCAGCCCCTTCCTGGTCTCAGGGGTAATGACGGGTGTTACGGTCCCGTGAGGGACAGGTGGGGCTGGGAACGCCTGACGCGGTTCGTGAGAGCTTATCTGTACTGTGACACAGTTTTTATGAAAGAAGTCGTGAAGAAGGTGCAGGGCGTTGGGGAAGGTCTGGTCACAGATCGTGGAGGCGTGTTTGTGTTTCTGGTGTTGTGAAAGCAGCTTCCTTGGTGGCCGAAACTGGGCTGCTGCCCAGTCAGGAAGGGCCGGCGTGCGCTGGGAGCAGAAATACTGGGAAAGGCCTCAGCTCCTGAGGGCAACGCCGTGGGGAGCGAGGCCTCGTCCCTTGCCCCACGTGCTGAGCCAGCAGCATCGGACGTGCCTGACGAAGTGTGTATTTACCTAAAAATCCACAAATAAAGTGTGTCTGCAAGCGTCAGCTGAGGAAGCCAGCCTCGTGGCCCAGGCATGACGCTGCTCCCCAACGAGTCCCCGCTGCCGCAGGTGCGGCTGTTTCTTGGTGCCTCGGCCAGAGCTCGCTCAGGCCACGGTCAATGAGCCGTAAGGACTTCGAAGGACCTCGGACCTTTTTCAAGGGGACTTTCCTAAACCATTTCAAAAAGACAGCAAGGCTTGGCCCTATCCGACACATTTTATGAGCTTCCTTCTGCCTTTGTGGCAGTCCTCATGCTCAGAGGAGGGTTTTTTTAATCCTGGCAGCTGGTGACCAAAAATCACTGAATCTCAGAAACACTCAGAGCTGTGAATCTGCTTTGATGCCAGCCCAGAACTCTGGAGATCTCCCAGGCGAGTGATCCTCCGATGTCTGGGGTCCGCCTGCATGGGTGAAATCCCCTTCCTCCCCTCCTCCTGCCCACCCGGCCTTGTCATCCTCTGCAACCTTAGCTCCTGAATGGCTCCGTCACTCCTGCACCAGCGGGCCAGGGGATGGGGAAGCTCCGGCAGCAGGTTGTGTTCATGCTGCGCGGGGCAGAGGGCCAGGCTAGGCCTTTACAGTGCCGTAAAGTGCCAAAAACTGTCAGGCTTCCCACCCTGTGCGGGAAAGGGAGCTGAGGGACCTGCCCTTTCAGGAGCCCCTGCCTGCGCCTTTCCCTCAGTTAAACCAACAGCAAAGCCAGTTCTGAAGTTCAGGCTGGTCTGGGCGATCTGGCGGCCAGGGAGATGGTTCTTGTGCAAACCACTGTCACACAGCACAGCCCGGCTGGTATCGCTCCCAGCAGGGTCACCTCGCACCACGCCTTCCGAAAGCCAGCGTCGAAATCTCTGCTGAGAGAAATCTCTCGCACAGGGGAGGCGTTCCCGGGTGGCCCCGGGCTGGCTGCCTCTCTCCGCAGGTGCGATGCTGACCCCAGGAGCAGCTGCAGGGCTGCCGATCTCGGTCAGCCGCCCCGTGAGCACCCTGAGAGCCGTGGCGGAGCGACGTGGGGTCGGGTCCGACCGAGGCAGAATGTGACCCCGCTCCGAGGACATCAGCTGGGATGGACGTGGCTGGTCTCTCTGCAGGTGACATGTAGCTGCACGCCGGGCTGGCCAGTGCTGCAGCTGGGGGACAAAACTTTTTTATCTATATTTAGTGCATTTTTCAGATAACCCTCTCATTCCTGTTCTATTTTTGGGCCATGTGCTGACTTAGGGCCTCTTTTTGCTCTTGTGCTCAGCTGTATCGCAGGTTCAAAGCCTTTCCATTTTTGAGATCCTCAGATATTTAGAAGGAGGTTTGGGAGAAGACAGGCAATTGGACTTTTTGACTTCTTTATTAATATTCAATATGGAGCAGCTAGTCCTGGAAACCACAAAAGGCCTTTGCTTCCTCTCCCTCCTTCCAGTGAGACCTTCAGAGGAAGAGAAACCTGGGCTTCACGTGTGAGAGAAGGGGAGAAGGTGCCGGGGGCATCTTCTGCCTTGGGTGGGTTTTGAAGGTTTCATCTCCATGTGCATCACAGAGAGAGCGGAGGGGTCTGAGAGAGGTTTCAGCAGCAGGTCCTTATAGAGCTGCTGTGGCTGGGCCCGGTGAGAACCACCATCCCGGCGGGAGAGCTTGGCCGGGAGGACCCAGGCACCTGCCAAGACCAGTGGAAACGCCTGGGAGCAGAAACTTCCAAAGCAGCCTGTGTTTTGCTCTTTTTAAGGTCAGCTCCTTGGAAAGTGCCTTGCTTGGGCAGGCTGCCGTCCGAGGAGCGAAGTGACAGGCACACGTGTCCCCAACAGCCCGTGCCGGTGCGAAGGGCCCCTTGCCTGCTCCTGTGACTGGCCAGAGCAGCGTGCCAGCCCCAGCGCCGGGGGAGCTTCACCCCTGCGAGAGCTTGCTGCGCTCTCCCCGTGTCTTCCACCACGCTCTGCTTGATCTGCAACCAGGACCCAGACGGTGTGACCCGCAGGCCCAGGGTGACTGGGGACTGTGTGTATTTTAAAACCCCTCTGTGTGTCAAAGGTCTTGGGATGGTGCCCAAAGAGCACAGGAAAAACTTTAACCTTGTTGTCTCCTCTCCTCAAATTTGGAGTCCCATCTCCAGTGTCGCTGCAGTCCTGCCTCCTCTCCTGGCTCCCTGGGAGGGGGACACGGTCCTCCAGCAAGGTGCCAAGGCACAGGCAGTGAGACTCTACCTTGCATCGGTTGTCTGGGATTTTCAAAATGCCACAGAGTCCTTGAAGGCTTTAGGTCCTCTGTCCTCAAGCTCTGCAGCGTCTATCGCCAGCCCAGCCCGTGCGCGGTGAGACCGGCTATGTGCAGCCGAGGTCAGCCCAGGGCTCATGGAAGGGCTTGGGGGTGACCTTGGTCCCACCAGCGCCAGCAGAGCCCAGCTCACCCAGCGCCCAACCGCGGCAGGACCCATCTCCCGGCTCCCGAGCCGGGCTGCCGGAGGGTGCCCTGCCAGCACGACCGGATGCTTGGCAGCACCTGGAGCAAGCCGTGCCCTTTAACGCTGCCCATCCATGGCGGCAGGCAGGTGGAGGTGGCCTGTCCTCAGGCTGTTAGGGGTCTGCTGGTCGTGAGGCACAGCCCCGTGCGGAGGGGCTCACTCCTGGCCGTGCACGGCTGTGAAGCAGGGCTGGTTTGGTGCCCAGGCACAGCCCTACCGTGGGAGAGGTGCAGCAGGAGGAGAAGCAGAGTCAGGATGAGACCAGGACTCAGGCCTGCATGCACTTCATCCGGGACCTATAGGCACCACAGCCCAGCCCCTGTTGACTTGTCTGGTCTCAGGCACCAGATGCACAGCAGTGGGGCGGGAAGTTTCTCCGTGACGGCCCCGACATGGCTCTGCGCCATGGTGCTGCCTGCCCTGGCCCCGTGCACGTGGCCACAGCTCGGCCCAAGGGACCGACCAGGGCTCTGAGCGTTCCCGGGAGCACACAACATGGAGCCTGGGGCTTCGCAGCCGCGTTCACAGCCCCTCTCTCCAGGTGCCCAGCCCACGCCCGGCTGTCTGCAGCCTGGTCCCAGATTTCACACCGCTCTCGTGTGGGAGCCGTGCTCCTTCTCCGGGCCGGGGCCTCGAGCGGGGCTCAGCCGGCCATGCCGCTGCTGTGGCTGCCCAGCCGTGTTGCTGGCCTGGCTGAAAATAGCCCGAAGCTAATTTTAACCCCGGCGGTGTTTGGTTTTTCAGGTCATTGGGGTGGGTGGTGGGGAGGACAGGGTGGGGGTGTGCCGGGGCATGGCGTGTGCGGGTGCGCGCACACGGGCGTCTGCACCGACATTAGCGCTCGGGGGAGGCACCCCGGGTACGGTCACAGGGGATCTGTTCCTATCGTCTCAGCACAAAACCAGACTGGGGATTAAGAGAAGACTTTAGTGTTCCCTTCGTCTCCTGCACGGGGCAGGACATTTATAGCTGCCCTCCCGTATCGGGAGCTCTCTTGGGTCTCTCCCCGGGGTGACACCTCCAGTGTGCTCTGCGGCTGCGAGGGGGCTGCGAGGGGGCTGCAGAGCCTTCCTGCCCCACAGAGTCCTCATGCTGCACAGCCCCCTGCGTCCCCGCGGGCCTGGAGCCGGCGTTGTGCCAGGCACCTGCAGCACCCACTGCATGCTCCTCGCAGCCGCCCCATTTCTCTGCGAGCGCAGGCAGGGGAGATCTCTTGGCCTGGTATCACACTGCTTCTGTTGGGATCTGTGCTGTAAGGCTCCAAAGACTTTGCTCGGCACTATCATAGCCAGATGCCACAGCCAGGGGAGCTCAACAAGGAGGAAAATCCCTCCTTTGGAGAGACCATAGAGTCACAGAACGGTCTGGGTGGGAAGGGACCATTCAAGGCCACCCAGTGCAACCCCCCTGCCAGGAGCAGGGACATCTCCAACCAGATCAGGTTGCTCAGAGCCCCGGCCAACCTGGCCTGGAATGTTTCCAGGGATGGGGCATCCACTGCCTCTCTGGGCAACCTGGGACACTGCTCCGCCACCCTCAGTGTAACAATGCCACATGCAAATTGGTGAACTTGCTCCAGGCTCTCCATCAGCTCCCTAGATCCCTCCTCTCCATTTTTCACACCTTGCTTTACAATCTTGCTTCAAGATGGGGACAAAAAGCTGCTCAACTGGGTCCCGAGAGCAAGGGACTCTCCAGGGAGAGGCTCTGAGCCGAAGGTCGGAAGGGGCAGGGGATCCCAGGGCGGGCAGGAACCCACTCAGCATCGTGGACCAGCACGTGGGCAGCACCTGGGAAAACTGCAGGCAGCCAGTCCCTGTCCCGCAGGGTCTTCTCACCCCGGTCCCCACCCAGCTGCCCTCTCACCCCTGGGAACAGGGGGTCGGGGGGACACCACAGTGGGACGGTGGCACATTGTAGTCTGAAAACACCGAAAAAAGAGTCGAGGTGACTCACTGCAAGGACAGCCATCAACACAGCTGTGACGCTGCCCAGAACAGGTCCTCCAGGGCTGTTACTGAAGGCTGAGGGTCACACTGGGTGCTGGATAAACCCGCCCTCAGCCCAGGGATCCTGCTCCAGCTCGAACTCCTTAGATTGCAGAAAACTCAGTGCGGAAAGAGAAAATAGAGCAGAGCTGGTGCTGGTGGCCAGGCCAGGGCAGCTGGGCGTAGCGTGGCCATCCGGAAGCTGCTCTGCCAGCCTCTGCCAGCATGAGGGCCCCGGCCCCTTCCCGGACTGCACTGGGGAGCCCCTTATCTCCACATCCGGGCAAAACCAAACTGCAGGAGAGAAACTCCTCCGGAGCGGGTGATGGGTTCACTTTTCTGCACTGTACTCAGACCTTCTGGGATGAGGATGCCCTAGGAGTAGCGTGACCCTGTATCCTGAGGTATGGGGACCACGGGGAAGGGGAAGAGGGATGTCTGGATGCCACCAGCAAAGTGCAAGAGAATTGGTCCACCTGGGACACACTGCTCTGACTGCTCTCCGAAAAACCTTAGCAGAGCGAACAGGGCTGGGCACCCACAGAAGTGATCTTCTCCCCTCTCATTTTCCCATCTCCTGAAATGGAAGACTCAGGCTTCATTTTATTTGCTCATAATTGTCCTGGTTTGAATTGGAATGTAGGAAGTTCTTGCCTCTTGTCCTAGGGAGTGATTTAAAATAAATCGATGCAAATAAACGGGACCGGGAGCAGAAGAAGCTGGTCCAGAGTAAAGGCCAGCGTGCTGCCGGTGCCCGCTGTGGCCTGCAAGCGTGCGAGGGTGCTGCTGCCGTGCCCCGTCTGCCAGCACCACCGCTGCTGCGGCCCAGCTGGGGTTTGCAGCTGAGCGTGCGTGCTCCCAGGGCTGTGGCTCGAACGGGCGAGTAAAAAGCAAATCCACGCTGAACCGCGGGCAGCCTGGCTGGGCAATCAAGGGGTTGCTCTTTTATTCAGCTGCAGCCCAGCATCATTTTTTACCCTTGCCGTGGGAGGGCTGAGCACCCCTGCCTGGATGGATCCCCGGGCTCAGTGCCATTCTCCAGCGGGGCTGGCAGCCACGGCCTCATCTTGCAGAATACAAATATGTGGCAGGAGCCAAATGAGCCAGGAACCCCCTTGTGTGAGAGCTGACAGCTTGCAGGTTGCTAGATTCACCCGGCCTGAGTGCACACGGGGTCCCAGCAACATCCCGGCATCACCTGCCCTGACCCAGCGAGCTGCGGCACTGCCGGTGAGCGAGGCACTGTCAGGCTTGAGCTTCTACTGGCCCACGGTCACCTTAAGCAGGGTTTAACCTTGAAGAGGCCCTGAACGCTGATTCAAACGCTCATCCTGCTTTTGGGACTTGAGGGCAACCCAGGAGAACCCATGGCCCTCTCATGACACCTATGTGGAGGGGGCCACTTCCAGCCTGGGAGTAGGCAGCAGAGCCAGAGACACGCGTGATCCGACCCCAGGAAAATCAAACTGCCCTGACTTATAAAAGCTGCACGCCTGTGTCATGGCTGCAGCCACGCAGGGGTGGCAGAGGTCCGGGGGCACTCCACGGTCCGAGGCACCAAGGGCCTCCAGGGGCCCTGCCCAGCCTGGGTGGAGTCGGCAGGACGGCAGGAAGAGCAAGCCTTGAGCTGGGGTCCGTTGGAGAACATCCCACCCCAGTGCCACCCCCAGCACGCGTGATAAAGGTGGAAGCTGGGTATCAGCCCCATTTGAGGGGACCGTCACCGAGATGCTACTAAGGACAAGATGACACATGGCCAGTGGCTGGGAACGGGGCAGCAGCTGGGAAGGGAGAGGGCAAACCCTCGCATGCTCTCCTCGCCAGTGGGAGCCGCCTGCTCGCCCCGGCCGGCCTGGCAGCGGTGCTGGGGCTGCCGGGGAGGCGGCAGTGGTGGGGGGACGGGGTGCTGCCATAGATGGTCCCGCGCCAGCCCCTCACTGTGCGGACGGTGACCCCGGCTGCCTGCACCCAGGCCAGCAAGGTTACTCTGCGCTGAGCCACGCACCCCAAAATCACCCCAGGTCAAATGACTGGGCTCATCTCACCGGCTGCTATTTCCTTCTGTCCCGAAGCCAAGCGAGAAGCTTGTACAAAACAAGAATGTGTCAGTCAAAGGGCAGAGTGAGTCAGAGAGCTCCCAGGCTGGGGACACGCTGGGCTGCGTGTGGCAGTGGGCTCTCTGCAGTGTCCCCAGCTCCACGGGACACCCCACCCCGGCCGGGTGCTGCTGCAGAAGGCGGCCAACTCCTCCCCTGACGATGCCCCCAAAGTATCTGCCTCCCTGGGCAGCCTTCCCAACGGGACACTGCTGCCGGGCCAAAAGCCAGTTCACAGCCCTGGTTTCAAAAGATGCTTTGGTGTCTCCTGGCAGAAAGCTGCTGGTGACCCAAACTGTAAATATGGAAGTCCGTTTTTTTGTAACGAATGCAAAGTGTCCGTACCACATTTATCTTTGGGAAATAGGTATTTTTTTTGTCAGAGAAGGGTAAATAGAACACCCAGATTTCTTTCAAGTGAGGTCACCGCCTGGCTGTGGTCATTCTTGGGGTGCTCTCTCGGTTAGTTGCTCTGGGTAAACTCCTCCGTGCTCCTTCGCCACTGGAAAGCCACGCTCAGAGCCTCCGGCAAATCCCAGGCCCGGGGCTGTGGATCTTCACGTGACGGAGCATCCCCATCTCAGGTGACGGGTGACGAGAGTGTGGCGTGAAGCCTGCCTGCTGCCCACTCCTCGGGCAGAGCCGATGGGGAAGGCTGGCGAGCCAGGCCCCCTCGAGGGCCACACGGGCTGTGGGCATCGGTGGGTGGCACAAGGACGTTTCTTGGGGCTGGAGGGCTGTGTCTGCCCCGTAGGTATGACCGGCATCCGTCCCCTCCACGCTTTGCTCAGGCTGAGTGCCCAGCTCCTCACAGAGCCCGAGGAGCCCCACAGCTTCTCCAGCGTGGGCCAGGAGCTGATGCCGGCAGCGGCGCAAGGGCAGCATGGGGAGGCACCGTGAGTGACCGAAGGCTGTAATGACTCCAGTGTGATGAACACCTCAGCCACACCACGTCCACACAGTCCTGGCTCCGGTGGGGACCAAATCAAACCCTTCACGTCCGTGCGTGTCTGGCCAAGCACGGTCCCGTTTCCCTGCCAGCGTCCCTTCGATGCCAGTGGAGAGGAGAAGGGAAGAGGGAGGAGACGCTGCTGTGGAGCCCTGTGGGGCTGGGATAGAGCCCACCTGGGCCAGCCCGGTCTTGGGCATCTTAGGGGGAGCAGGGTGGTAGGACAGACCATGCTGGGCCCCTTACTGGCAGATCTTCTTCTGGCCACTAAACCCCAGTGCGGCTCTGCTGGGGCCTGGTAGTTTTGCCTGGTTTAAGTGAATTTTGAGATGACTGAGTAGAGGCAGAGCTGGCCCCCACGGGAACGCCTCCTGTCGCCGGTGCCGTCACCCAAGGAGCCAGAGCTGCTCACAAGGAGAGCAGTGAGGATTTTTAATTACCTAAACCAGCCCACGCTGCCTTTTCTTGATCTAGGGCACCAAAAACCCACTTCAGGCAGGAGCTCCCGGGCGAATCCATCCCCAGGAACTGGCAGCCCGAGGAGCTGAAGCACGGCAGGCACCCGGACACCAGAGATGTGGGTTACTGGTGGCACCTCCCAGGCCACCTCACGGGGCTGGATGGGTGTCAGGGTTTCTGGGCACACCCCAGGCCCATGGAGTTGGCGCTCTGAGGGCTCGCAGCAGAACGGGGGTGGCCAGGATGGGGCGTCCTTCTGGGCAAGAAGGAGAAATGGCTGGGGCAGTGCTCCCTGGGCTTGGGGGAAAGCTCACGCTGGGGATGCCCAGATCAGCATCTGCTCGAGACACAGCGAGTGACACCTGCAGGGCAGGCCGAGCAGAGAGCTGGGGCTGCAGGGACACCCTGCGACATCCTTGCATTCAGGATAAATGCTGGAGACGTGTCCTTGGAGGGTGGAGGGCTTTGCAAACTGTTTCCTGAGCTCTTGTTTTTGTAGAAGTTTTGGGGAGCTGGATTCAGCATACTTTTTTTTTTTTTTAAATAAAGAGCACGTAAATAATGAGAACCCTGACTGATTTGAATGTCATTTGTTGAGTGAAACGAAGCATGTGCATCACACACCGGCCCTGCACCTTGCCCGGAGCTAT
>WHYT01015297.1:13939-84508 GCA_009806455.1 Tetrax tetrax | reverse complement strand
GTGGTGACGTCTGCCTCATTTGCGTATGACATTGAGACGTCACAAAGCTGCCCCCCCCCCCGTCCCTCCCCCCCCATCCGGGCGTGCTGTCCCGGCGTGACCCGGCCGCCGTGGGGGGTTGGGATGCGGGGGGGTGCAAAACGGAGGGCGGTTTGGGTGGAAAAGGTGGCTTTTTGGAAAAGGAGTGAAAATCAGTGATGGTAGAGAAGTGTGCGTGACACAGAATGGTGCGTGACACAGAAAGGGGATAACAGAGAAGTCTGGGTGACACAGAAATGTGTGTGACACAGAGCGGTGACGCAGAAGTGTGTGACACAGAAATACGTGTGACAGGAACAGATGTGATCTGGAAATGTATCTAATACAGAAATGATGTGATACACAAACAGCTCCACCTGTGTTTTGTGTGTAACTCGCTGCTTACCAGCGAATACGCGATGCTTTCGCGTACTGCCCTCCTCAGATCTCGATGAACTTTGTCAGTCCTGCTGGTTTTAATGAGATTTGGGCGCACGCGCTTCCGTGCTTTTGTTGAGTTTCAGTGTGGTGCCCGGGAAGGTGGTGCGGGGACACGGGTGACGGGTGCTGGCGGTGCCAGGCTGTCCCGCAGTGCCACCGCTGCGGCAGCACCGTGTCCCAGGGCGCTGAGCCCACCTGTACATTGGGTACCACGCGTAGCGGCTGCTTCTGTCGTTCCGCCAAGTGCGCCTGCTTTGGGACGGCTCAAAGCTGTCCCAGTCCAGACAGGTCGCCTTTCCTACTGGTTTTGGGCCTCTTGCCTCGGGAGCTCGGCCCTGGGCGCTAAACCTGCCCTCGTCAGCTGGAAAACCTGGGCCCTGCGCAGTGTCACTGCAGGAAGGTGTTAAAAAGGGCACGGCTGCTTTTGGCATTTTTAATGCATGTGTTTGTACAGGCATGGCTGGCGTGCAGGGGAGCTCTGCCCTCCTTGGAGCCGAGGTGCCATGGCCGTGGGGTCCCAAGCGGCCGCCCTCAGCTGCCTCCCGTGGGACCCGCAGCACCCGCAGCTGGCAGCATGCCGGCGTGGGGTGGGTGCCAGGCGCCGGCGCTGGTTGGGCCGAGGCTTTGCTGGGGTAGGAAACCATCCCAGGAGCAAGCGTTGGGCTGAGCTCTGCCTTCTTTTCTACCAGCTGAGTCTACAAAGTGCCAAGAAACGTTTTTTTTTCTCTAAAGTGAATCTTTCCTTTCCTTTTATATTCCCCCCCCCCCAAAAAAAAAAGACAAAAGCTTTAGCTGTAGCACAAAGCTGCTGTAGCTCACTGTCACCATTAGGAACCTGCTGCATCAGATCCGTGCTTATCTGACTGAACACAAAAGAAGAAAAATAATATAAGTTTTTTCCTCTGGAGAAGGAACTGCTGTCACCTGCTCGGTGCAACACTGGAAAAACCTGAGAGGTGAACTCCTATCTAAGAGCTTTTCAGTGCAAGTTACGTGGGCGCGTGTGTGGCCCGGGCGGGTTCGGATGGGGCCGGTGGAGAGCTGGGGGCTCCCACGGTGTCGAAGCCCAGCTCGGCAGGAAGGATTTGCCTCCCACCACTTACGGGGTGGGGGGAACATTAGGGCTGCTCCCGTCGCGACACGTGCACTCCTAGGGATGCCTCACCTGGTGCATCCCAGAGAGGAAACCTCTAAAATTTTCATAGCTCGTGGCAAATCTAAACATTTCCTGCTTGCTCAGATCCTGCGGGCCGCTGACGGATTTTCCAGAGCTCTGTGCCATGACATCAAATAGCAGGAGGTTGGGTTTGTCCTTGGGGCAAGGACCTTCCTGCAGCAGTTACACAAGGGAGCGGGTGCAGCCGGGGACAGCGGCTCTGGGAAAAGCATCCCACTTTCTGCCGCCCCAAGGTGGGACCTGAAGGGTGTGTGGGACCCCGGGCTGTGCTGAGCTCCCGCGCTGGCCGAGGAATGCGCTTCCAGGTGCTGACTTGCTCTGCCATTAACAAAAATCTCATGAGAAAGAGTTTTGGGGGGGATTTTTCTAACTCCTCTCTGCCTTCTGCCCCCTGCTCCGCAGTGGGAGAGGCTGTGAAGCAGCCTCTGGTTCGCTGGGGTCACTCCAGCAGTGCCAGCCCTGGCCCCTGGGTCCAGCTCTGCCCGCGCGGAAGAACCGTAAGGAAGGCTGCCGGCGGGAGCTGGAGCGCGGTTGTTGAGCGACTGAACACCTTCATCCAGCCAAACTGCCCTGGACAAGCCCTTGCCGGCTCTGGTCCCCGGGAGGGATGAAGGGCAGTGCAGGGGTGCCTCACGGCTCATTTTGGGGGTGATGAGCAGGGCTCTCCCCGAGCTGCCCGGCTGATGGACCCCCTTCTCCTTTGCTTTGTGTTTCCGTGCCAGGTTCGGGATTTGGGTAGGTAGAGCGTGGTGAGAGCAGCCTGTGAACCGCTTGTCTAATTTAGGTAAAACAGGTTGAAAATAACATTTCCCAAGTGGGCTGGAGGAAGGCACCTGATTTATACCTCCAACGCCTGCTGTGGTGACTGCGCGGGGTATTCTTAGCTCTGCCGAGGCAGGACCAATTCTGCCGCTTGTCAGCAGCATCCTTGCTGCCGCTGAGTATTTATGGAAAGTTTTCAGGGAGCCTGTTGCCATTTCCAAGCGGAGCTGCTGTTGTTCTTGCAGCCTGTGACTTTTGGGAGCTTTGGGAGCTGCCAGCCCTGCGAAGCTGTGGCTCCCTCCCCGGCGAGCTCCTGGCGCATCCCGGGGCTCTGCTGCCGATCCTCTTGCCTATTCTTAGCTCCCGGGGTTATTTGCAGCAGTGGTGACTCAGAAAACTAATTATCGTGTCGAGGTTTCTGAAGGGGGAAAAAAATAACTCGCTGCGTTATGGTTTCCTTACTCCTCCTTTAGCTTTTAGCGTTTGGTGCCCTCCGGCTGGCTTTGGAAGGCTGTTGGACTTTGTGGAAGGATTCTGGTAAACTGGCAGATACGGGTGGGCTGGAAGATGGCACTAGAGCCGTGACCAGCCCTGGCTGCCAGAGAAGCCACCTCCTGGTCCAGACTGCTTTGTGGGCACCGTCTCTCCTGGTGGCAGGGTGCTACGTGGGCAGCAGTGGCTTCAGTCCCCTGGCAGGGACACACTCAGGTCCCTCCTGCACCGCAGTTCCCATGAGGCTGCTGGACCCAGTTCCCCTGCTGTAAATGGGGCAAACATTTCCCTCAGGGAAAGTGGAGGTTTTCCAAAAACCTGGAGAAACTTTGCAGGTTGATGTGCCGACAGCTGTGGGCTGTCCCCACCAGAGAAGGGCTTGGGGGAAACCACAGGGACGGAGGTGGCGTGCGGCCACCAGGCCATCTGGGTGCTGTTGGTAGCAGCTGGCCAAGGAGCCTTTTGCCTCGGGAAGGTCCAAGAAAGTCACCCCCAGCCCTCTGTGATGGTGGCACTGAGGAGCTGATGTTCTTGGTGGTTTGTCCAGGAGCTGCTCCCTCTGAAGGTGGAGGGGAGATCATTGACTCACAGACTCACTGGATGGTTTGGGCTGTAAGGGACTCTAAAGACCATCCAGTCCAGCCCCCCTGCTGTGGGCAGAGATGTCTTCCACCAGACTGGATTGCTCAGAGCCCCGTCCAACCTGGCCTTGGACACTTCCAGGGATGGGGCATCCACAGCTTCTCTGGGCAAATTGGTCCACTGTCTCACCTCCCTCACAGCAAGGAATTTCTTCCTTATATCAATCTAAATCTACTCTCTTCCAGTTTAAATCCATTAACCCTTGTCCTACACTCCCTGATAAAAGAGACCCTCCCCATCTTTCCTGCAGCCCCCTTTGGGCACTGGGAGCCGCTCTCAGCTCTCCCCGGAGCCTCCTCTTCTCCAGGCTGAACAGCCCCAGCTCTCCCAGCCTGGCCTCACAGCAGAGCTGCTCCAGCCCTCTCAGCATCTGCGTGGCCTCCTCTGGACCCTCTCCAACTGGTCCATGTTCTTCTGATGTTGGGGGCTCCACAGCTGGACGCAGCGCTGCAGGTGGGGTCTCACCAGAGCGGAGCAGAGGGGCAGAATCCCCTCCCTCGCCCTGCTGCCCACGCTGCTGGGGATGCAGCCCAGGACACGGTCGGCTTTCTGGGCTGCCAGCGCACATTGCCGGCTCACGTTCTATTTGTCACCCATCAGATCCCCAGGTCCTTCCTCCTCAGGGCTGCTCTCAACCCATCCACCCCCAGTCTGTGCTGGTGCCTGGGATTGCCCCCACCCACGTGCAGGACCTTGCACTGGTTGAACCTCACGAGGTTCACGTGGGCCTGCTCCTCCAGCCTGTCAGGGTCCCCCTGGACGATCGTGGAGACAAAGAGCCTGGTCCTGCCTCTTTAACCCAGTGCTGGCGAGGATTTCGGAGCAGACAGGATAAAGTGAGGATTAAGCTCCTTTTGGTCTTTGCGTGCCAGCATCTGGCTCCCGCCCTCACCCCGCAGGTTTGGTGCTGAAGGCTTTCCCAGCCGCGCTGGCAGGATCTCCCCTGCGGCTCCCCGAGCGCCCGCTGCCGCGGTGGCCCTGGCAGGGCTGCTCTGGCTCTCGGGGTGCCTTCGCTCCCTTCCCACATGGCCTGTCCCTCTGCCCAGCTCCTGCTCTGGCCAGGTCGGGCAGCCCTTCGGCGAGGGTCGCGGCATGGCACAGTGCCCACGCTGCCTGCACTGCCGCCCTTGTTCTCGTAGGTTTTACCACAAACCGACCTCCCCAGGCTCCTGTTTAGGACGGGTGTCCCCAGGCAGCGGGAGCTTGTGGGGCAAGGCGGTCTTGCTTTACCCAAGGGGCTGATCCTGCAAGCTCTGCCCTGCCCGTGCAGCCCGCCCGGATTCAGCACGGACCCCTCACCCCAGCCACCCTGCTCCCCGGCACAGAGAGGGGATAGCTAGTGACTTATTTAAATTCTTTGGGGAATGATCCTTTAAAATGATCCCTCTCAACTTTTGCTCCTGGGGGAGGTTTCCTGCCGCCCATGAGCCCCCCGGCCCCACGAGCCCCCTGCCCTCCCGGCACACGAGGGGTTTGCTCCGGAGCAGGACGGCCCCTGACAGCGCGGTGTCGAGGGGCTGGCTGTGCACGGCGGGAGCGTGGTCATCCAGGGCCTTTAGTTATAGAGAGAAGGAAAATGAAGTGGCATTTGGGAGAGCGGGCAGTGTCTGCTGGGTCTTGTGTCCTGGGGAAAGGAAAGTTATTGTTGGGTTAGGGTGGGCACCTGTGGCGTCCAGCTCCTGACCTCCCTCTCGATGCCCCCGCGGTTTTTTGGGGACTAGGCTCTAAGCAGGCGCTGCTCCCAGGGGGTGGAGGGGAGACTGCTTTGGCTACTGTCTGGTGAAAGCTGCTGTCAAGTTTTAACAAAATAAAAGGAAGAGGTTTTCTGCTCTCTGTTTTGACTGCGTGACTTACCGTTTGGCTTTGAACTCGCTCGAGGATGAGCCCGTTGCTGGGGGCTCCCCCGGCCAGGCCCGCAGAGCGGAGGGCAGCGTGCCGGTGTCGCCCGGGCGAGGGGCTCACAGCGCTGCGCGTGCCCAGCCGCCCGCAGCCAGCAGCCGGCCCGCTCTCGGACGGCTTTGCTGAGGCAGCAGGGAAGATCTCTGCCTGCTCAGGCCTTGTGCCATGGCAGCTGCCTGGGTGCTTTTCTGGGTGACCTTCCCTTGCAGCCGGGCTGGGCCACCGGCCTCCTCCTGTCCCCTGTGTGCCAGACCTTGTCCCCAGCTCTCTGCTGTTGCGTGGCACAGGGGGGAAAAAAGACCAAAATTTGCATGTAGGCCACTGGCCAAGGCAGGCCAGGAGCGTTTCCAGTGTCCTCCCCAGCAAAGTGGGCTCGGGGGGCAGCACAAGGGACCCTGCTGTCCCCAGTCCCCATCAGCCCTGTGTCACCCTGAGAAGCATGGTGACGCTGAGATCAGCCTTGGCCTTGAACCCCCTCCTGGCCTTGCACTGCGCCAGGGCCACGATGGCTGCAGGGGACCAGAGCCCCCCATGCCCGCCACAGACTGCTGGGTGCCTCCTGCCCCTCTCCCTCCAGGGTACCTGGGAGCAGGGGGGTTTCTGCTGCGTGGTGCCATCGACACGCTGGAGGGGAGGGATGCCATCCAGAGGGACCTGGACAGGCTGGAGAGGTGGGCCCGTGCCAACCTCATGGAGTTCAGCCAGGCCAAGTGCAAGGTCCTGCACATGGGTCAGGGCAATCCCAGCACAAACCCAGGCTGGGAGGAGAATGGAACAGGTTTCCCAGAGAGGTGGTGGATGCCCCATCCCTGGAAACATTCCAGGCCAGGTTGGCCGGGGCTCTGAGCAACCTGATCTGGTTGGAGATGTCCCTGCTCCTGGCAGGGGGGTTGGACTGGGTGGGCTTTGAAGGTCCCTTCAACACAAACCGTTGTGTCACTCAGCTCTATCTGGCACGTAACGAAGCCGTGGCTGTGTACCCTGGCTTTCAGGGCTGCCCTGGGTGCCCTTTCCCAGCCTGGCCCGGGGAGGATGGATGGACGTGTGGGTCTCGTGGGAGGGTCCCTCGCTGCGCGCAGCACGGAGCACACGAGAGAGCCCGGTGGGCCAGCTTCCATTCATGCCCAGCTGGATGGCAGCCCCTCTTCATGTTTTTTGCCCTAGCTTCTGGTATTATGCTTTAATACGCCAGGGAAGGGAGGTGTCTGGATAATTTAATCCTGAGCACGCCAGAGGATGACAGAAAGGCTGTGGCTTTGCTACAGTCAGGGCGGTGACGGGGGGCTGGGAGGTGGGAGCTCCCTTAGCTGAGCCTGCAGCTCTCGCTGCGGTCGGAGGAAACGACTCTGTCATGTCCCCACGACCCCAAACCCTGCGCTCGGTGCGGCCAGGGGAAGCCAGGAGCCCTGTTAGGATGCAGAGCGGGGAATCCTCGCCGACCTCCGATCCCTCATGGCGAGAGGCTGCTCGAGTCTCGGCCAAGTGCGCCTGCCCTGCGCCTGTGGGGCAACTGAAGTCACCTGGGGCTTGGCCCTGCTCGAGGGGACAGGTGGTGTTACGCCGCTGCCCCGGCCGTGCCAGGGAGGGAGAGCTGGGTGTTGCAGGGCTGGTTCAGGCCCTGGAGCTCCTGGCAGAGATCAGGATGAGCCCCCGAAGCCCAGGGGATCCCACCCACGGGACAAGGCCCCCCTTCGTTTTTCATTTTCTGCTTCGTGGAGCAGATCTTGTACCTCTGGGGCACCTGGGAGAAGGCGAAAGGCACGGTGGTCCCACAGCAGATAAATACCAGTGTACCTGAGCCCCAGAACTGCAGCAAGCGCCCGGGCTAGCCGCCTGTCCCAGTAACGCTGGGCTGGAGAGGCCGCTTCATCCATGGGAGGGTCTGAGCTAGAACTTGAGCTGCTGCAGAACTGGCACATGGAGGGACCGAGGCGTCGGACCCTTCCCGGTCCATGTTGCCCAGAGCAGATGGGACTTCTCAGGGTGCAGGACGGGAGCAGGCTGTATGCCGCGCCGGTTGGCAGAGCCGTGAGCTGGGGGTTGGTCCTCTGAAGGCACCCATGGCCGTGTGCCAAGCGAGGCAGCACACAGCTGTCCCCTCTCCCCACATCTAGCTCGTGGTGGCACTTCAATGCCCTTCAGCGTCTCTGGACCAAAAAGCATTTTCTCCATATGAATATCGCTCTGCGCCTTGTGGCTGCCGTCTGTTGGGGCCTCTGTGAGAGATTTGCAGTCGTTAATAAGATTAGTGAGTCCTCACCTCCCTCTGAGCCGGGGAATGTGTTTCCCCGGGGGTAAAACAGTGCTGAGCATAGCTGGAGCGCTCACCCAGGGCTGGGGTAACGCCGTCCTCGCCCTGCCCCGCTGCGAGGGGGCTGGCACCCTCGCTGCCGCTCGCTCCTGCACGCCGATGCCTGAGCACTCGGGGCCGAGACATGACCTATAGCCAAGCACTTTGTCCCATGGCTCCGTGTAAGGTCCCCGTAAAGGAGCGGTGATGACACGGGTGACAGTGTCATCTTTTGGGGCTGGGGGTGTCGATGAACACAGCTGTGTCGGACGAGCATCCCTGCAGATATACACACACGCACGGAGTGACAATAAGAGTAATGACTTTCGAAATTAAACCAACCTCAAGCAGGTACCAGCACAGGCAGGACTCAAGCAAGCGTGGCTGTCGGTGGGTTTTGGGGATGGCTCATGCCATCGATCCTCAGCTGCGACAGCAGCATGGCACCCTTTGTCCTGCCCTTCCAGCGAAGCTGAGTGCGGCCAGCTGCACCCAGTGCCGGTTCAGTGGAGGGGAGGCAGGTCCCGGCCTGGCTCTGGGACGGTGTTCGGCTCTGGACGAGCCCCCGGGGACACACTGCCCGTGAGGAAGGGGACGCGGTGTGGGGCTCAGGGCAGGTGGGGGCTGCAGGACGCAGGCAGCCAGCCCGTCGCTGCTGCTCTCAGACTCGGTGTGTGGTGCCCTTGGGGATGCCAGCAGCTGGGACAGCCCACGGCACGGATCAGTGCTGCAGCCACCTTTTCACCGTCCCCTCCAGCCCATCTGAGCACCTGGGCCGCAGGAGGGCCATGCTGCCGACCGGTACAGATGAGTTATTCCTTTTCCTTTCCCTTTCACAGGCCTTTGCACAGAAGCCAAGTGAAGAACCTCAGAACTGCAGTACCATTTAACCATAGTCCAGGCCATTTATCTCAGCTACGATTTCGCTAGCAGCAAAGCACCTCCGCCACCGCCGAGACCTCGAGCGCTGCTTTTTCCCCTCCTTGCCCATCGCTCCCATCTCTGTGCCTGGAAGCCGGTGCTCAGCAGCAGCTCTAACACACCATCCATCCCCCTGGACCGCTCCCCACCATGTTTCAGCGTCTCACCAGCCTCTTCTTCAGCGACAGCAACACGCCCGAAGGCCTAGAGGAGCCCAAACCCTTTGTCGAGGAGGAGGAGGAGGAGGAGGATGGCTGGCTCATCATTGATCTTGCAGGTGAGAAAAACAGGGGGAACTGGCTTCCCGCAGCCTCTGCTGCACCTTCTCTCTCCAGAGCTGGGCAAACTTCTTGAGATCACAGCAGAAGAGCTTCCACTGTGTGTGATCAGCTCTGCCCTTCATCCCTCCTCCCCTGTCCCCCCACTCTGCCTGTGGTGCTCAGCCCTGTGGTCACCGCAGCGGCCCCCGTCCTGCTCCCCCTTTTTCCCTTTCCTCTCCCAGTGGTGGGTCCTGACTTTCCACCACCGTGGGAGCAGCAGCGTTCCCGGCCGGGGCTGCTCCCCTGGAGCCTCCAGGTGCCTGCATGCCAGGATGGGACCCTGGCACAGCACCAGCCCACGGGGGTCACCCAGGGTTTCGGCGTGATTCCTGCCCGCCGGGGGCTTGGCGGGGGATGGCAGCCCGTGTGCGCTGTCTGCCTGCGCGCTGCGGCGGTGCCACGGCCTCGGCTGAGCTGTGCCACGGGCAGCGCTTTGCCTGGGGGAGCTGGGCTCTGCCGCTCCCCGCAACGCCCCTGCCTAAAGCAAACCGGGAGCCTGTTCCCCTGGGGGAAACCCCAGTCCCCGGGTGCTGGTGGGGGGCTGGGGTTTTCCCCACGCGAGGGCAGGAGTGGCGGTGCCCCAGCTGGGGGTGTGCCGCTGGTGATCTGGCCATGTTGGGGTCTTTTGAGTCCATCAGGGGAGCAAATCCCAACTCCACAGGGCGTGTCTTCCCAAATCACTCCCCGTGCCCACGCCAGCGGCACGCAGACCAGGGGTGTGTGGTGCAAGGTCCCTGTACCTGGACGTCCCTCGAGAGTTCCCTGGTCCCAGGAACGGTGACAACCAGCTGGAGTCCCCTTTGAGACCAGCCACGCAGGTCAAATCCGTTGTGTGTCGTTAAGACCTTGGCGTGGCTGTTGTAGGGTCGATGACTCAACCAATTGCAATGATAATTTTATGACCTTTTGCTTGCAAATCCAGCAGCAGACTTAGACAAACAAGCCTGCCTGCGCAGAAGCTGCTCGGTGTCCGTGATCCGCTCTTGCAGCCTCCGGTCAGTCGTGGTGCCCAGCCCAGGGGATCGTGACGTGTCCTGCAGGTTTAGGAGGGCTTTGTCCGCCCTCTTGCAGGCGCCTGTTCTCGGAGCAGATGCTCCCTGCCTGTCCCCTGTGCACTGAGCAGAGCTCGATTTCGTGATGCGAGTCGTTCGCTAGGTTTTTCCCCCGCACAGTGAGCTGGAGAGGGGACCGGAGCACGGACAAGCCTGGGATGGGGGACAGGGACAGCCCTGTGCCTGGTGGGAGCACTGCGGAGAGCTGGTGGAGGCGGAGGGGTGGCGTGGGGAGCCATGGAGGATTCCCTGTCCTCTGGGCTCTCTGGTGACTGTGCCGGGGGGGTCACAGCAGGGACAGGGGAGGGGGCCGGTTGCAAGGAGGTCCCTGGGGCAACGGGCACGCAGCTGCCACGTGCCATGGCCAGCTAGCGACGGCTGCAGCACGCCCAAAGCCTGCCAGGAGCTTCCCCGGACAGAGAAATGTCGGGCTGTGCCCTGATCCCCTGGGTCCAAAACCGCAGCCAGCTCAGCGGGGACCCCGGTGACTTTGGTACAAAAGGCTCCCTTTTTTTTTTCAAATCAAGCGGGCAGGCTCTCGGTGCAGAGCTGGCTTTCAGCCTGGGACCTGCCACCCAACTGCTAATCCCGTCAGCACGGCCGCTGCCTCTTCCCTGGCCAGCGAGGACCGATTTATTGCAGCCCTGTTTCTGAGGCTGCAGTTATGCAAAGCACTTTGGAAGCTAAACCCGCTGGCTCCAGCCCCCGTCCGTCGCCCTGGAGCCGCGGCGGCCAGCACGCACCTCACCGCCTGGCTCGCTCCCAGCAGCGGGGCAGCCTAACGAGCCTCCGGATTCATTCCCTCCCCGCCAGGTCTTTGGCCCACGTGTTGCAAAATGCAGCCGAATTAGCCCGGTCTCCCAGGAGCGTTTCCATCGCCCAGCCTGGCTCTGCTCAGCACCCAGCGAGGGAGCAAAGAGCACTTCCCGGTGCTTCCCGGCTGCAAGTCACCAGGGACGTGGGACCCCAAAATGTTCCTTGTGACGTTAACCCCTGCCTTGGAGAGGGATGGGGACAGGTACCGTGGATGGCTGGGGCGGGGTTCAGCCACGCTGGGTCCCCTGTTCCCCACGCCCACGGCCCCCACGTTGTGGGAGCGCTGCCGGAGCGGGAAGGCTCCAGCCAGCCTCAGTGGCTGTCTCCAGGCTGGCAAATCATCTCCAGCCCGGCACGGCAACAGCTATTAGTAGCTTGGTGTCCACTGACCTGAAGACAGACGCTCTGTGTTCACAAGGCTAATGGTGGCCTGCCCTCAGCCCGGGACCGGGGCACTGGCTGCGGGAGGAGCCGGGGACGCGCCGGGTGGCGAACGCCAGCCCCGTGCTTCCTGCGCTGAATTCCTCCCCCTCCTCACTTCTGATTTCTCCTGCGCCCTCAGCCAGCCGCGGAGTTGCACGTGTCCGTACAGACACCGCACCACGTCCCCCGCCTCGAGACCGGCTCCCTCCAGCGCCCCCGATGAGGCCGGGAGCGGCTCTGGGTGTCCCGCTGAGCCCAGTGTTAGGCGCAGGCTCCCTTCCCCTGACACAACCAGCAATTCCGGGCACCGGCAGAGAAAGCGCTGGCCCCGGTGCTTTTGCCAGGTGGAGGTGAGGACGGGGACGTGAGGAAGGCTGGGGTGTCGGAGGGGCGTGGGGGGCAGATCCTAGCTCAGCCACCCAACACTCGGCCTCTAACGGACTGAAGGTGAAGGCGCAGAGAAAACCTTCGCTGAAGAATTTATTCCCCTGGTTTCTTCCAGAAAAAAAAAGGTGTGAATTGTTTTTTTTCATGTGTGTGTGCTTGGTTTCAAAGTTTGCAAAGTGCTGGGCGCTGTTTGCAAGCGCAGGTGGGCTGATGTCCTCCGGAGCAGCACGCACGGCTCAGGCGCTGTGAGAACAGGCAACAGCAGCGTTTCTCTCCAGCTGAATTCCTTCCTTCGTTTTGAGAAGGAGAAAAAAAAATTGCTGTGGTAAACCCTGCTGGTTTCCCTCACTTTTTGGTTAAACTGCCTAACCAGAACCACGTCCATCGCTCGCTGCTTAGCAAAGCCGGACCCCTCAGCGCCGGCAGCCGCCCCGCTGTGGAGGGTGCTGGTTGGGGTGCGGCGCGGGGCACTGCTGGTGCCTCCCTCCCCGTGAGGCCCGGTCGACGCCGTGCCCGTCTCTGGCGGTGGTGGCGGTGGCGGTGGTGGTGGTGGGGTGTCTCTCGCACTAACGATGCCCCTTTCTCTCCCCCTCCCCTCCCCACTGTACATGGTGTGTGTGTGTCTCCCCGCTGCGCCCCGCATGGCTCTGCACCCCCGCCACCCCAGGCAGCCGTGCCCGCCCCGGCGCAGCCCGACGAGCGGGTGCCGGTGGTACGGGGCGCTCGACGCGCTCCCACCCGGCGCCCCTCGGTCCGCTGCTGCCGGCCGCTTCCCCGGCTCCGGCCGGTCCCTGCTTGATGGACGAGAGTTGGTTTGTCACCCCTCCCCCCTGTTTTACTGCAGAGGGGCCCGGCCCCGGCGGCGTGGGGAGCAGCCCCATGGAGGACCTGCTCATCGAGCACCCCAGCATGTCCGTCTACGTCACCAGCACCCTCGAGGTGGACGGGGAGGGCCCCGAGGACGATGCTGCTGAGTGAGTACAGCTTGGGGGTGCTGGTGGGGGGCTGCCAGCCCCAGTGCCCGCTGGGGGGCCGGGGTGGATGGTCAGGCGCAGCGTCCCAAGTCACCGCCTACGTCCGGGAGCGTTTCACCCGCGCTGCCCGTGGGTGGAGCGGGGCTGTGGGAGCCCTCAGTGTCCCCCACGTCCCACTTCTGGGAGCACCCTGGCTCCTGGCAGGTCGCCCTGGCCGGCACTGTGCAAGGACAGCAGCCTCCATGTCCCGAAACGCTCTGCTAAGGGGATCTCGGCGCCATGTTGAGACGGCCATGGGTGCAGGACCCTGAGCGTGCCGCTGGGCTGTGGCGAGAGAGAGCTGCATCCCCTCCCCTGCCCCGAGCCCAGTCTCCTGGCACGGCCACCCGTGCCAATGCAACCTGTCACCCTGCCGCCCGTCAGGGGCGTTTGCCAGGCTGGGCTTGAATGCGGGGGTTTGCACCAGCGTGGCACAAGCAAAGCAAACCCAAGAGGACAAGGTGGCCTTTGGGCACAGCGGTGCCCCCAAGACCCTCCTGGCTTTGTACGGGCTGCAGGGGAGCAGGATGCCACCACCACGGATGCAGACGTTTCTCCCTGCCCCAAAGCCCAGCTTAGCCCTCTCCCTGTGGCACCAGGCTGCTGGCCAAGCCCCGAGCCCCCCTGTGCCTGCTGACCCCCGCCCCAGCCTTCCCTTTGCTGCAGCGTGGTTATTTACCCACAGCACAAGAGTTTGGGGTGAACCTCCACCTGGGCTAGGGCGCCCCGTTCCTCCGGGACTTCTCGCTTTGCAAAGTTTCCCTGAGGGCCACAGCTTGATCGCGAGAGCTTCAGAGGAACCTCAAGGCTGGAGGGTGCAGAAAGGGGGCTGGAAATGGCCCAGGAGACCAAAGGGGTCATAAGGGGGATGGAAATGGGGCTGGAGACTAAAGGGGTCTCAAGGGGGATGGAAACGGGGCTGGGCTTGGCTTCCCTCCCCGGGGCTCCAGGGACTGAGGCACTGCGGGGACGGCCCCGTTCCTGGGGCCTGAATTTACCCCGGGTGCGCAGAGCCCCCCGGCGCTGGAGCCTCCCCGCTCCTCGGCAGGCTGCTGGGGCGGGAGTGGGCCGGGGCTGTGCCGGGGGCCGCTGTGATGGAAAGGGGTGAGCTGGTGCCCTTCTTGTCGGGGTGGGTGAGGGCCAGGTGCCCGCGGCCACTGACAGCCCCTTTCTCTGCAGGGAGGTGCCAGAGCCCCGGCTGGAGCGGCACGTGCCGCACCATGGCCGCTCGCTCTCAGTGAAGGCCGCCATCTTGGAGAAGGTCGGGCAGGCGCGGCGCGTGCAGCAGGCCCGGCAGCTGGCCGAGAGGCACCAGCTCAGCCAGAAAGCGCTGCAGCGGCAGAACCGGGCCCGCCAGCGCCCGCTGCGCCGGGCCAAGCAGCACCCCGGGACCTTTGTCCACCAGCCCTGCCAGCGCCACTGCAACTACTGACCTCTCCAGGACGCCCGCGCCGCCGCTCCCCCCGCCGCCTTCCCCGGCGCAGGGGGGCTCCACCCGCCACCCCAACACCAGCTGGCCCGGGGAGCGCCGGCGACGCCGGGCTGCAGTTTCACTCCCACACCCTCCCACACCCCTGGTCTCCCACTCCTCGTCTTCCTCCCCTCACCCTTCGCCCCCGACGCCGGCCAGGCCGGCAGCCCCCAGAGCTGCTGGCATGGGGGGCCGCGCCACCCCCTCCACCCTGGCAGCCACGCCAGCCTTCACGTGGAAATTGGTGTTCCTGGTGACATCACCCATTTCTGAAATCCATGGCAAAGCCTGTTTGTCCTGAGGAGCCTGTGACATCAGTGCCTTTCTTCATGACGTCATGACTCCACGTGCAGCCCTGCTGGGATGTCACATGCAGAGACACCGAGCGGAAGCGAAAGGAGCAATGAAGCAACAACACCTGGGATTGTTAGGAAAGTCTCTTCAGTGATACTACGTAATGCTTCCTCCCCCCAAAAACCAGCAACTACCCGCCTCCCCCCTCGATTTCTTAATTACGTTTTTACCGCGGTAAGACAGAACCCCGCTGCTGTCCTGAAAGGGCTCGTCCTGGGAGGAGTTGGTGGAACCTTCACGGCAGGGTCACTCCTGGTGGTTTTTTTTTTTAAAGACAACCTCAAAAGCAATCTCAGGAAACAAAGCACCGTCCCAGCGCCTCACCGGAGCCCTTGGCTGCTGCGCTGAGCTGGGTGGCCAGCCCGGGGCCAGCGGCATCTTCACCATGGCCAGTGGCCACCTCGGCCAAGCGAGCCCCCTCCTTCTGGAGCCACTGGTCTGCCCAGGCCGCACCTGTATACGTGCAGATGTCATACAGATGTGTGCGGGGTCTGTGTGCCTCCTCCCTCGGAAGAGGCACCGTGTGAGCCCAGGAGCGTTGGCTGCCCAGCGTTCACCCCGGGAGGGGAGCGGAGGCAGGGACCCCGAGATGGCAAAAGCACGTCGAAGCTGGTGGTGAAGGGATGTCGAAGCTGGTGGTGAAGGGATGCTGAAGAGGAGGCCGGCGGGAAGAGGCTGAAGTAAGGGCAAAGATGGATCCGGGAGCGGCTGCCAAGGGACAGGATGGGGCAGGCCCGGGCACGGGGTCGCTGCAGCAGGGCTGTAAGGGGAATGCCGTCTTCCCCTGCTGAAAACCGCATCCTTTCCTGCAAAGGGCCCGATTCCGTCGTAGGCAATGCTGATTTTTAACGCAAATCCCTCCCCTCCCCAGGACGGACTTGTTCTGCGTTTCGAAGGACGTGGTCCAGACCTTTCAGTGGCTCCAGCACCAGCTGAGATGGCTCCAATCCCAGCCGAAATTTGCTGATCCCCCTCAGCTCCTCCCTTTAAGAACTGGTTTTGCACCCTGTCCCCCGGGGAAGGTCTGGCCATTGCGTCCCACTCGTGGCCAGCTCACAGCCTGGATTCCCACCCTCTGAGACAAAAAGTACCTCCACCCCCTAAAAAATGCTGATTTCACAAGAGTTTCTTCCACTCCCCATGTTTCATCCCTTCATATCAGCTTGGGACCTGGGTTGAAGGAATCATGGTAAGCCCCACCTCAGACAGTGGTATTTATTCATTTTTTAAAATGAGATTAAAAACAAAATGAACCCTCTTGCGAGCACCGGCCCCAGCTCTGTGCCTGGGAGCCTGGACCGCAGGGCAGCCGGCTGATGGTGCTCACCTGCGGCGTTTTTCTCTTGCTCTGATGACACGGCATTCCCGAAAACACAGAAAGAATGAAAAAACAATTTCAAATATTTCTTTTCAGCCTTTCCCTTTCAACTCTTGCAGGCCAGTTTCTTGTTTCAAGTCCCCCTCTTCACATGAGTGATGCGGTGCCGGCAGAGCCGCCGAGCCGCGTTCTACACTTGTCGCGCTGTGGCCCGCTGCTTTTTCAGCCTTCCTGGTGAGCACGGCGCCAGCGGAGCTGATTTTCCCAGCCAGTGGTTTATCAGTGGAGGAAGAGTGGGCTGGGGAACCCGGCGTTGCCTCCCAGCCCTCGGTGTCGCCTGCTCGCCGCAATCGCCGTCCTTTGCTGACTGTGCTGGAGATCGCCCCGCTTCATCTCTGGTGTCTTCTTGGGGAAGAGGCTGACAGCTCCTTGACTCCAGGGCAACGTTGACATCCTTTGGCTTCCCGGGCTTCACACCAAATGCCTTCCCCGCCCCACCCCTTGAAGTGATGCCTGGTGTGAACCAGGAGCGTGGCGTTTGTGGGGATGCTGACACAGGGGCTTGCGAAGCCAAGCAGGGGCTGAGCCTGCGCTCTCCGCTGCCCGACGGTCGTCGATGAGGTGCTGCCTTCCCCGTGCCGCTCTTTCCCGTGTCGCTGGGTGATGCTCTCTGTGGCCACGTTAGAGCAAGCATTGTCTCTCTGGCCCAAATGTGCATCAAGAAGCGGACAAGCCAAGCGATGTCCTGCCTGCCAGCCCCTTTCCCGTTGCAAATTCTCCTCCTGCGCATCTGGGATGCCGCCAGTTCCTCTGGAGCGCTCCCGAAATCAGAGGCTGGCTGTGACATCACCTCCTCTGCTGCTCCCGGGGAAGAGGGCTGGAGGGCAGCAGGGCTGGAAGGGAACGGCGTCCCCGGCGCTGGTCCTGCTGTGTCTCATCTACCAGGCCTTCCCATGCCCACCACTCTGGTTGCAAACGGTACCCCAGCTGGAGAAACCCCTCATCAAAATCCTTCTCCGCATCCCACCCACCCGTCGTGAGCCAGAAGCCCTTTCCACGCTCCCGGGGGGCTCAGCGCGCCGTGGCTGTTGACCGCCGGCTCCCAGCACCCATTTCAAGCAGCTGATGCTGTTATTCCGTCCTGGTTTTCGGAAGCGAATTCCAACTGTTTTCTTTTCCTTTCTTCTTCCCGTGCCAGTCTGAGACGTCCTTCATCACGCTGTGCCCAGCCAGCACAGGACATGAAGCAGAACTATTATCACACTTTATATCAAGGGTATGTTTATAAAGAATTAATAAATTATTAATAATGTTTTCATGAAGAGGCTAATCCAGAGTCCTAGCATCCCGCCGGCCAACGGAGCGTGCTTACCAGAGCGTATCTGGGCTCCTGCGACCCCTCCCCGTTATTGCTCCTGTGTTAACATCTAATAATCAATAATCACCCGTTCACCCCTGCCAAGCCACCGCCGTTCCACCAGCCTGACCAACCCTTCCTGTGCTGCGGCAAAGGCGTGCTCAACCTGTGTTTTGCAGAGGCCCTGCACTGCCGACGGCGAGAGCCTGGTACCAGATCTCCTACCCAGTGCTGCCAGAGCAAGAAAATCCCTTACGCTGAGGTGACGAGTCTCCTCGGATCTTAAAACAAATGAAAGGTGCTTAAAAACTGAGAACTCCTGTGTGTGCACAAGTGTGCATGTGTAGATACTTCACAACACGGCGTGGGTGTTTGGTGGGGTGTTTTGGGGTGTGGGTTTTAGTTTTTTAGGGGTTGTTGGTGTTTTTTTTTTCACCCAGTATTTTCAATTTGTGACAAGCCGTGCGATGCTCCGATGGGAAGGTGAAGCAAACGCAGCGCTGGCTGCAGGGAGGCCCTCGGGCTGGCGCCCTTGGACGGCTCGGACGAGACGCGCTTTCTTCTCTTTACTTGCGTAGGGGTGAACTACAGCATGGACTCAGGGACAAACAGATATGCTGGGGTCCTTCAAAATGTGGGCTTTTTTTCTGGGCTTCTCTGTTCAGCTGTGGGGTTTGTTTCTGTCTGTGAGGCCTTTGGTTGCGCGGTCCCGAAGGATGCTGCAGGGATGCGGCCAAAGCCCTTGGCGGGACGTGGCGAGAGGCCGCTGCGCTGTGGAAGAGCCGCGCGTCTGATGTTCCAACTGCGGAGTGCAGCTGGTCCCTCCCTGGGCTTGTTTGTGAACAGCCAGCTACGGATTTTGAGTGAGGAGCCCCCAAGGATTTGGGAAGTGAAGCGGAGCTGTGCTTTCTGCCTCAACCGCAGCTGGCCTGGCCCCCACCACGGCCCTGGGACCAGAAGGCGGCTGGGACGGGGGAAGCCATCGGAGCAATCGCGTGGAGAAATGCTGGTGCAGGAGGCAGGCAGGTTTGTGGGAAGAAATCTTTGTATTTGTTGCAATGAAAGCATAAAAAAAAAAGAGGAAAAATTCCCCAGAGGAGAGACCTGGGCAAACCTCTGTTCGGTAAACGCCAGCGTTGGCCGGGCAGCGTGGCCGTGCCACAGCAGCGTCCCAGTCCCGCGTTGGGACGGCAGCCAGGAGCAGGCATGGACGGGCAGGCTGGGGGCACCGCGGCAGGCTGGGGCTGCGCTGGTCCCGGCGTGTAGGGGATCCAAAAAACTCTGCTGTGAAAGCTTCCCGGGGAAGCTGGAAGGAAGACGATTCTTACCATGGGAGTCAGCATTTCCTTTTCGTCACGGACAACATAAAACACGGCTCATCCCAAAGATCACCACTGCGGGAATCGTCACTCTTCCTTTAGGCGTGTTTCGAGTCAATAGATAATTTTACATTTACATCTTACTGGTACCTTTTCCACTTCCATCCAGCCCCACTGCGGGAGAAAAAAAACCAGGACGTGTCTTGTCATAGCAGTCAGAACACAAAAAAGATGAAAAAATACTCCAGCAAGGTTCTAGACTTGAATGACACAGCTTTGCAATTGCTCTTGTGGAGAATAAATATCAGTTCCAGTGCCCTGCATAAAGCAGAAATTAAATTTTGGGGGAATTTATTTAAAAACAAGTGAGTCCCCAAAGATTAAACCATATAATAATTAGAAAACAGCCAGTAAAGGGTGATAGGGCGCCTCAAGTCATGAAAAATGGTTCTCAGCATCTGCCTGTTGCACCTCCTTTGCTGTTTGCACTCAACTGCTGCTGGTGGTGGGGGACGTGCCAGCACCCCAGCGTCCCTCCCCAGTCCTCGCAGCTCCCCCAAGTCCTTCTCCACCACAGCACTGTGTCTGGTGACCCCCTCAGCACCGCCGCTGGCAGGGACCACAGCCCGCGGACGATGCCCACCGCCCTGGCAGCCTCTCTGTCCCAGGGGGCTCCCACCCTCAGACCAGCCGCCGACATTGCAGGGGATCACCTCAGGGCTTGTCTTCTTCAAGGTGGAGCTTTCCATCTCCACCCGTTCTGTCAGCTCTGCTCAATACCATGTCAAAGTCATGAATAATTTCCCGGCATCTCAAGGGCTCGGTCCTCCTCCTGTTAACCGGAGCGGCTGTCACTGGCCGTATGAACGTGGCTGCGGAAGCTGGATGGAGAGGCTCTCTGTGGGTGGCAAGTCCCTCTTCCTGTGAGAGGTGTCCTCAGACCTGTCGGAGGCTCTGCCAGCGGTGGGAGCGCTCGTCAGCCGCGGGCTCTGGACAGGCAGGCACAGCCTGGGCCGAAGGTCTCCCCGCAGCCTCCCGTTTCACGCCGCCCATCGATGCGCCGTCAGCCAGCCTTTCTTTTCGCTTCTTACGAGAGATCTGTGTCGTTAACTGAACCCACAACTCTTTCCTTTGAAGGATGAGGATGGTGAAGATGAGCAGCTCCGTTTAATACAGAGATGGCTCTTACCTGCAGTCCTTTCTTGCTTTTCCAGCCCCACATCCAAAGGAGCGCAAAGCTCTGTCAGAGGGACGCTACCGCGCTCCCCGGCGCATGAGAACGCCGCCGCAAAGCTTTGGCTCTGTCACAGCCGACCACGAAAATCCCGCTACCTTCCACTGGGATTGTATTTTATCACCGGGGGAGGGGGGGCGTGACGTGATTTTATTCCTTGCAAACGGAGGGGAAACCAGCGCAGTAAATTGTAGATGTCGCTTAAAAATGGGTCGCGCGGGGGAGCCCAAAGTTTCTCCGCTCTCTCCCATTCACCTCACGGATCCACATCAGGGAAGCCGGGAGCAGCTATGCCCGAGTCTCACAGAAATCTTATCCTCAGCTTTGTATCGACACGATCATGCTTCGGCAAAACGAGGGCCGAGGGAACAGCGCGAGGCGTAACAGCAAAGCAGTAATGTTTTCTCTTGTATCACGGCTAGACGTGCACGGAGCCGCTGAGCGCGGGCGTGTATCGAGCCCAGGTGCTCTGCTTGTGAAACCCACCCTCGCGCACTGTCCACCTCCACGCCGGGCTGACTGCACATGTGCCTTCCACCCTTCGTCATGGTTTGTCATCTTTTTTTAACAGAACTGCAGAACTTGAATAAATCAGTGAACTACAGTTAAAAGTCCTATGCAAGAGACGACTGGGGGGTCAGTTTTCAGCATTTCTGTGTTTCTGTGTTGTTTTAAAAGTAGACGCTGGGATTTTCAGAGAAGCCTAACAGAATTAATTCCCTAAAAAGCATTTAGCTTTTTTATTATTTTTTTTTTTAAAGCTAAAAAGCATTCAGGATTTTGTACACTAAATCTCTTAGGCAGCTTTGAAAAGCTCAGCCTAAACCCCAGTTCCTCGCTGGTTTGTGTGTGGAGAGCAAGCGGGAGTGGCAGAGTGAGCAGCGGCGCTTCGCCAGGACAGACGGCACGGTCGGTAGCCGACATTTCTTTTCAAGAGAAAGGAGACCCAAGTGCTGTTCAGTCGGAAAAGGTTGCCTTAAGCCTTCCCTACATGCGTCGGAGAACATCACCGTCGCCGGCCGCCAGCCCCGCGCCCGCCGCCCCGCGCAGAGCAGCCGCCCGCCTGACCGGGCCGGGTGTGCCGGACCGCGGCAGCGGCAGGTGTCCACGCAGCCGCTCCGTCAGCCGTGCTCTGCCGAACGCCTTACAACAGGGGACGACTCCCACACCAGGATCTTGAGAAGAGGGGAAGAAAAAATAAAAAAAAAAGCCCCGCGTTTTTCTACATCACTTATGCTGTAGGACTGAAACCTCGTCTGAAGCTCGAAGCTAACACAACGCGTCCTTTCTGTGTGTTACGTGTTAAATCGGTGTCAGCAAGGTTTGTAGGGAGCGGGTGTCTGCTTCTCGCGGGACAGCGTTTCAGCATTTGCTGTGTGTCACCAGCCCGACGGACACGCCTGCCCGGAACACGTTACGTGGTGTGCCTGTGTGTATGTAACCTGGTTTTGGTTGTTAGGTTGTAATGCTGTCTTTTGACTGAAAAAAAAAAATCTAATATAAAGAAAAACCACAAGAAATAAAAAAAAAATATATTTAAAATCTATTTTATGTGTGTTCCTCTAAAGCCTGCCACTAAATCTGTTTGGAAAAAGCTTTGTTTTTTTTAAAATAAGCTTTTAAAAGTCAATGCCGTAACTACCACAGAAAAGAGAAAACCGTCCCCAGTGACACAGGGGTGCACGGGGAGGGGACGGCACGGGCCGAGGCGTTTGAGGGGACTTGTTTTTCTCTCCCCATTCCCAAACCCTAACGCTCCGCAGACGAGTGCAGGGGCTGAAGCAAACGCCGGAGCCCTGAGAGAGCTGAGTCCCGCCGGCCTCTCCAGCGTCGGCTGCTTCTGCGAGCGCAGGGGCCACGGCCCGGCGCGTTCTCAGCACCCTGTGACGCAGAGGCGGAGAGGTGCTGCTGAGGGGCTGGAGCAGCACGGATGAGGAGAGGTGGGGCGCCGGGAGAAGGCTCAGGGGGACCCCATCCACGTGTGCAGACACCTGACACGGGAGTGCGGAAGACGGAGCCGGAGTCTTCTCAGCCCAGGGACAGGATGAGAGGCGCAAAAGAAGTAAAGAGAAATTCCACTTAAACGTAAGAAAACACTTTTTTTTTTACTGCAAGGGTGGTGGCCACAGGAGCAGGTTGCCCAGTGACGTTGTCTCCACCCTTGGAGACAGCCAACGGAGAGCGGACACAGCCTGGAGCAGCCTGCTCGGGGCAGGGGTGGGATGGGGCTGTCCGTGCCCAGCGGCTGCGCCGGCTCCCGCAGCAGAGCAAAGCCAAGGCTGCTCCGGGCGTTACGCCCGCCAGCCCCCAGCCGCTGGGAGATGCACTCCAAGGAACGGTTGGGTCAGATATCGGGAATGAAAAAGCAGCAAAAGCGAGCTTTGCTAAACCTCACGGGAAAACCAACGCTGGCAGCGGGAGACAGAGCACAGGGCCATTCGGACTGGGAGGGACCTCGGGAGGTCTTCAGGCCCACGCCCTGCTCGCAGCACGCTGAACGCCGAATTCAGGCCACCTTGGATGGGTTTTGTCCAGCCAGTTCTTGAGAATCTCCAGGGATCCCGCCGTGTCTCTGAGCCCTGCTCCACCGCCCAGCTGTGCCCAGGGAGAATTTTTTGCTCTACCCAGCCAGAACCTCCTCTCTTTCCACTGACTCCAGTGGCGTCCCCTCCTCCCAGCACCCACCTCCCTAAGAGCCTGGCTCCAGCTCCAGCTTCTCCAGCACCGCAACGGGTGATGAAGCACATCTCCCTCAGCCTCTCCTCTTCAGCCAGGAGTTCCCAGCCCCCGGCCATCCCGGTGCCCCTCTATTGCGTCCCCTCTGTGTTATCAACACCTTTCTTGCGTGCGTGTGTGCGGGAGGTGCAGTGGTGCGAAGCAGGCGATGAGATACGAAACAGGGAACGGCCACTTCCCTCACCCACGGGCCGCAGCGCTGCTCGCACAGCCTGGCGCAGCAGCCTCCTCGCTGCAGAGCCAGGCCCAGCTCGCTCTCCTCGAGGGCTCCGACTGCAGAGCTGCTGCCCAGCCGGGCACCGCACCAGTGCGCACCAGTACAAGTGTCCTTGGCTCCTTCCAAGGCTCCTCTGCAGGGGCAGGATCTCGCATTTGTCCTTTCCCAAGGTCCATGTCCCTGTAAACGGTGATCCTGCCCTCAACCTCGTCTGCCTCCCCCAGTGTGGTGTTTTCCACAAACCTGAGCGCGTCCCCTCTCTTCCCCTGGTACGTGGGCCTTGCTGTGAAGATGGCCTTCCAGTTTTGTGGACTTTGTCCGGCTCCTCATTCTCCAGAACTTCCCAACTGACCTGACCAGCAACAGCCGCGTTGCGGCCAGGCGCAGGGCAGGGCGCCCGCCGGGTCACCCCTTGGTTTCGGGCAGAGGCGGGTAGGACACGGAACAGCACCACCACGGGCCTCTCCCACCCCACCGACCTCCTGACAGGCGTGGGGCCATCCGGCCTTGTCCCCGGCACACGCTGACACCTGGAATAAAAGCCATTTTGCAAACTGGGCAATTAAAGGCGAGGGTTAAGAAAGGCAATGTGGAGGAGGGACGTACTAAACCCTCTTCCTAGCTCCTGCGCGAGTGCACACGGAAACGCACACGTGAGTGCATCAGCGTGCAGGGATGGAGCCCCAATCCTGAAGGAGCAGATACTTTTTGTGGGAACCAACTTCATACTCCCCCACAGAGCGTGAGAAGCGTGAGCGCCTGGGGAAGAGAGGGGCTGCAGAGCACAGGGGCTCTTGGGGCGCGGGGGGAGGCAGCGTTCCTGGACCAACATCTGGGAACATCTGCAAGAGACACAGAGCATCCCAGCTCCGGCAGCGAGGACCGGAGACAGCCCCGCGCGGGGCCTGCTACCTTGTGCACAAATAGGTCACCGCTGTCATTACAAAAGGGGACAATTGATTTTTAACGACAAGTTGCATTTCCTCAGTCCTCTCACAGCCGTATTTTTTAAATTCCGTAAGAAAAGTACACAGGTGAAAGGATCTATTTGTGCACAAAGCAAGAGGCGATCTCCCCACGAGAGCTCCCCGGAACGTCGAGGCTGCCCCACTTTCTGCCCAGCGCACACAGCCCACTCACCGCCCACAGCGGCGGCTCTCCGCGTACACGCGCTGCCGGCCGCTGCCTCTCGGGAAGTCTCCGAACGGCATCATCCGGCGCTTTTCTCTGCCGCGTTTTCCCGCTGAGCAGCTTTATTCGCGGGGCGTGGGGTCTGCCCCCTGCGCGTTCATCCCACGCGCCCCGCGGGCAGGAGGGGCCTTTGCGCGTTTGTCTGGCGTTGCCGGAGCAGCTGCGGGGTCAGCGCGTCTGTGGTTACGGCGGTTGGTGCCCGAAGCTCCGTACGAGGAGCCCAGAGCTCCAAATAATCCCTTCAGCCTCCCTGCCTGGAACGGCGCCGCGTTGCCGCTGATGACAACACAACCCAAATTAGAGGACAATAACATTTATTTAGAGCATGAGGGATTCCACATTGTACAAACCCTTAAATTCTTTTTTTTTTTTTTTTTTTTTTTTTTCACTGGTCCATTTCTACAACAAATACATCAGCTCTACTATATAATAAAATTATTTACACTTCCAAACAAGGTCGGGTTTGTTTATAAACCCTCTTACTGCTATTCACATACAGTACTTAAACAACAGCACAATACATTATTTCAATACCTAAAAATGACAACCCTGTATTCTAATTTGTTTATGAAAAGTGGAAACAAATAAATTTACAGTTGTCTTCCCCTCCCCTTCCATTTCATACAAACACATTAACCTAATGTGCTAGCCCTGGACTTGACTTTGTAAATCCAGGGGGTTCCAGAAGAACCCAGTTTTTATATCTATTTATCTGTTTTTTAGAAAAAAAAAAAATCATTTACTGGGAACAGTATAATATTAAAATGACTTACTGTACAGAATTTTATTTAAAAAAGAAAAAAATCACAGCTCAAAATTGCTATTGGTAAATTCACACTCATTTACAAGTTTCATGTTTCCATGCAGTAATTTACTTGGATTTTCTTCTTTTTGACTGCATTGCACTGGCACTCGTTTCTGAAATCAAGAGAAGAGAAAAAGCATGGATACGACGTCGGTAACCATTCACCAGAGGTGCACAGATTGCCCTTTATCTTTCCAAAACGACACCAGAGGGGGAAACCTGCACAGAACCGGGACGGACCCTTCCCAAGAGGAACTCCCGGGGACCCTTTCCGCGGCGCCAGCAGCGACGCAGCCCGACGGCGCGAGTTTAGCGCGGACCAACTCCTAACACAACCGCCCTAACAAGAGCCGCGTGTGTTTAACTGCGGTGTCGCTCTGGCTCCCCGCGCCGCAGCGGGCACCAACCGCGTCCAGCACAGCCCGGTGCTCCCCAAGCTGAGGAAGAGGTTCTGGAGCCTGCCAGGCACGTTAAGAACCTCGCCGTGGGAGCCCTTGGGAAGGCAGGTCATCACAAACCCATCTCTGCAGTGGACGTTAGGATTCTCAGAGAAACAGCTCGTGCAGAAAGACACAAAACACCGCGCAGCCCCGCGGCAGGACAACCAGGACACCTTGCAGAAGCTGCAGCGGAAGCAGACGACACTTCCAGCGCACTTACCAAGGCACTGAGTTTCCATTTCAAAACAAAAAAAGAAAAGAGTAAGGACCAAGGGTAGTTGCATCTTTAGATTCTTTTAAAATGTGATTTTAAATGTTGACAATGCATCTTTGGCTCTTGACAATAATTGCCAAAAACTACTAGAGCTGTGTGGATTTTAAGAGTCAAAAGGGAAAAAAAATTTCCAAGACATCTGACACTAGAAAAGCAACAGCACAACTCCATGGCTGGTAAAAGCTGTGTTAAAAAAATTCAAAATTGAGCAAACTTGAAGCTACGGTAAATGCTGAGACAGCCCTTGCTGGAAAGGTGAGAACACCAGTACAGTACTGGTTTTCAGAAGTGAAACGCCCTAACAGGCGCGACCGGCGGCTCGTGCTTCCAGCCCCCGGAGCTCCCTCCGAGCAGCAACGCGGCTTCTCAGCAGCCCGGTCAGCGGCAGCACTGGCTGCAGCCGTCCCTGCCGCCGCGGGAGTCTCCGCGTGCGGCAGAACGAAGGGGCCAGCGGCCAGCAGCGCTCTGTACCTGTCCCAGGGCCCAGGGAGCGTCACCAGCATCCTTTGAGCATCACCAGCATCTCCCTCGCCTGCTTCCACCCAGAACCTGCGCGCCGACGCACGCCACGTACGCGCGGGGAGGGGCTGACTCTGTCTCCTCTGCTCTTGCAGGGACCCTTCTGTCTCCTCCTTCCTGACGCTTAGCAAGGAAGCCCTACACAAACTGGTCAAAGTCTGCTTCTCTCTCCCTGCTATGTTTCAGTTTTTCCTAATTGCCGCTGTTATAATGACCTTAATCAGCCTCTGTCTGAGGGTGACTTTTCCCAGCCCCGCGCTCTCTGTAACACGGAGCAGCGAGCTCTCTGGACATGGGTAACGTAACCGCGGATGTCCAGGAGGAGGCCAGGAGCACACGGAACAACGGTGCTTTCTTCAGCTGGGATTCGCTGATAAATACGTAGGCTCGGGTGGCAAACCTCATTACGTTCCTCAGCCACCTCACCAATCCCCCAGCCTGTCCTCCTCCACCAGTCTCCTGCTCTTTCCCTGCCGCCGGGCAGAAGGCGGCTGCTCGCGCGGAGACAAGGGGGTCAGGGCCCCGGCACCGCGCCGTAAGCCGGACCCCCGTTCCCAGGAAGAACCCTTAGACACCGCAGCACGTAGTAAAAACAGCTTTTAACATTTCAGTTACAGAGGTGAACAGATAATAACAGTGAGTACAAAAGCCCTCAGTGAGTTCTGGCATTCTTCAAATTCGAGGTACTTGCATGTTCCCACATGGTCGGGGTTTGACGTGCCACTGGTTGTCATCTTTAGGTTTGTTCCTTACAGTAGGTGGGGCCGGTCGCACGTTTCAGACCCCCCCCCAAACTCAGGAGCGTATCACCACTTCGATTTTACATCGGCTTCACATTTTTCAAACTTTTCTTCACAATCATGAAAGAGAATTGATTTTTACAACACAGACTGAGATGCTTCTGCACAACTCTGCCACAAGAAGTAAATTTAATTAAATTCAGCAACCACAAAAGTGCAGAACATAGAGGTCCCTCCGCGTGACCTTTGAGAGTCACTGCACAACTACGTCCAGCTGGAAGGCTTCTCTGGCACTCTTCAAATGCAAATATTTTACCATCAGACTTTAGTGTCTCCAGTATGGAAAATGGTTGCTGAATTCAACTTGGCTTCCTTTTATAATAATTTATATTAATACCTCTTTGTTCTGTATGTTATCTTTCAAAACCAGAGTTTCTCTGACCCTTAAACAGCAGGAGCTGACGCAGCTTCAGAAAGGCAGAAGGCAGCGTGGCCCGCGCGTTCTGGCAACGACGGCGCGCGCCACAGCAGCGCCGCACGCTCGGTTAACGACCGTAACCTGCGCGGGAATACGGCAGGGCAGCCACTGCGAACCAGCACGCGTAGCGCCGGGATTTCCCGCGCTCTGGGAAAGAAGGGCTGGGCTCTGCGCTAGCACGCGGCGCTCCCGGGCACTCCCGGCTGCCGCCCGGGCAGCTCTCTGAGCGCGCCCCAGCCACGGGATCTGGCTTCGCGAGAGCTGAGCGTGCACTTGGGAAGACTTAACCATTTGTCTTGTGTCTTTCAGGCTTCAGGGAAAAAAAAAAAAAAAGTCACTTTTTAACTTGAGTACAGTCCTTTTAATGGCAACACGTTTCTGCCAAGAGAACTGGACTTCAACTAGGCAAGCTCGCTGAGCGCTACGTTGATGAGCAGTGCAGAAAACAAGTTCCACAAATTTAACAGTGGGAAAGTCACACAAGGTTCTCTGCCAGCGCAGATGCGGGTAAACACGTCAACACCAACCTGTGTCTAGACCATGGAAAGGAGAGTTAAAAGCACCACGCCATTTACAAGCCGTAAGCCACTGCTACGAGCCGGTTACCCAGAGGGTTATTACGGGGAAGTGCGTCACCTCCTGCCCTCTCCAGAGAAGTGACGGCGGTGCATTTTACCTTTTGCCGTGCCGGACGCAGACGCTGGCCTGGAGGACCTCTTGCGCTGTCCGTTCTCTACAGTTTCCTGTGAAGCGGCAGAATCCTCTGTTCTTGAATTTCTTCTATTTGGAGTTTTAGACTTTTCACAACTCTCTTTTGTCTCATTACTAATAAAGTGGGACAAAATATTTCTGATGAAGTGTAAGAAGAATTATGTTTTTCTATGCAACTCAGACAAGCTGGAGGATGGAGCGACACAGGTACCAGTTCCGGACTATTAGCACTGAAGATACGAAATGCTAGAGATACCAGAGGTTTTATCAGGTGAAGAATGACCTGAGTAAGGCAGAGTATAGTCCATTTCTATCAAAAATTACCAGAGGATACAGAATTGAGAAGTCCTCAAAGAGATTATTTTCAACATTAGAAGACCAAGAAATTAGATGCATTATAAATTGTCTGCTCTGTTTTCCACAGGCGCCACCATTACTGAGGTCTAGGAAAAGCAAACAAGGAACATTAGAGACGGCTGCGATACGGGATGCAGAGTTGAAAGTGCAGGTGAGCACAAGGAGGGACTCCGAACTCTCCAGTGCCAGCTTCTGCTCTTACTGGAAAGACTCGCTCCCCTCATCCAAGTGATTTCTTCACAAAAGCTTAAGGCTTATTTAAAACTTTCTTCAAGCTTTAAAGCTTGAAGTTAAAATCTTTTCTTTTTTTTTTTAATAACAGAAAGCTTTTTCTGATATAAAAAATAATTTTCGGTAGCGTGGAAATCCGTATTTCTTCTCATGGAGACAATACATAGAGTGCTATGTTTTGTAATTAAACTCCTCGTTTATTGTGTCACTCTTAACCCTGCAAACTCCTTCTGAGGTCTGGGTGTTTTCTCCTTAATGCCAGCCAATTTCTGATGACTAGGTGGTTTCTGAAGATTAAGCTAAACTTAACTCCTGTGAATTCTGAGGAAAGTAATTACTCAAATAAATTATTCTGCTGACAATGGCAAAGGAGAAAGAAAACTCATTTCATGCCCTCTGGGTGATCCTCGCAAGATTTCAAGAAAGGCTGCCCTAAGCAGAGAACTGACTGAAACACACAGAGCAGTGCGTTCAACTGGTCCCAGTACGGCGTCACTGTTTCAGAGGAAGTCCTGCTTTGACAGGAAAAACCACTACAAACACTGGCAGTTTTAAATAACAGACACCTGAAATAAACCAGTTTGTCAGTGAAAGGAAAGACAAACATTCCCAAGCAAGGAAACACGCAGCAGAGGAGAACAGGGCAGGAGGGGGATGGTCCCAGGTATAAACCCAATGCTGAACTCTGCTTCCCCGTGAGCAACCCGGGCAGCCGAACCGCAGCGCCCGCGGCAGGGGACACCGGGAGGTAAGCAAGCGGGCGTCGTGTGCTGACTTCGGTTCTTACAGACAATCTGTACGGATTTTAGGGACTAATCCACAGCTTGGGTTGTCTGGTAGGAACCAACGCACCACTTCTCTGCTGTTACAGGAGTTGGCCCAAGTGAAACTATTTCGAGTGCTTTGTAGGTCGCAAGGTGCCTCTAAGGTCTGCACCGTACGGCATTTAACGCCAGGAGCTCAGTGACCGCTGTGAGCATCGGCCATCGCCAGACCCGCAATGTGCCTGAAAACTTTCCTCCTTTCCCAGTCTTGCTCAGAAAAGCACCGGTCCAGAAAAACCCAAACAGAAATGCACTTGTGGTCATTTGACGTGCTGAATGAGTTTGGAGAATCTGCTCATCTGCCAAGTGTCACCCCTTGAGCTTTTTAGAAACGTTCTAGCCTAAAAAAACCTTGCCGTGAAATTTCAGTTTATCTTTGATACAAGCAGAAAGATCTCAACCCACGTGAGGGTAAACAGAGTTCAATATTCACTTCAGAGTCATTCCTGATCGGAGGAAGCGCACTGCGTTACCTCCCTTACGAAAGAAGACACTGCCCTACGCCCTGAGAACCAAATGACGGAGCTGCTCCTCTTGCCCTGGCTGAGGGGATCACTCCGCTGACGAGGGCAGCATCAAAAACCTGGCCAGTTGTGCCAGCGCCGTTATCCAAAACCTGACAAAGGTCTGTCACTGCAGCTGCCTAGACTGGGTTTAAGAGCCTGGTGGGTTTGGAATCTAACAGAAACAGATCTTGGAAACCATCTTTTCTTCTTACAGAACACAACCATTTGAAATTTGATCTTTTAATTTCTGAATGTCTCAATTGAGACAAGACAAACTTTCTACCTGACTTTCCTATCAGGTTTTGGTGAAGTGTCAACAAGCAAAACCAGAGGAAATCTGGAGAAAACGGTCGTGAAGGCACAAGAACAAACTTTAGAAAGGCTTACTATCAGAAAACACAAATTCACATGACAGCTAAGCTGCAGGCTTTGGGGTTTTAGTTTTGATTTGTTTTCAGAAAATATTGAACAGCGGAACCATCAAGACCCTTCCAGGATATGAAACGCGGAGCTCTGAAGGGGTAAGAGGAAACTGCACAAAGCACAAAGACAGACTCAGGAGAAAGTTATCTTGCATTCTGCATTTCAGCAATGTTTTGAAACATTCAACTAGCCCAGTTTCTTAGCAGGACAGAAAGGATATGGACAAGAAAATGAAAAGCAGTAGCAGGAGTCGTGCAATTGAAGGAAAGAGAAAGGGACTTCCTCCCATGAAAGCTGTATCTATTCTGAATCTACACAAACTGTCTCCTTACCTTTGACCAGCAACTACTGGAGCATTTGTTTCAAGTTCTACAAGAGAAAAAGATAATTTTAAAGTCTGCTGTAGAAGTACATACCTGCTGACAAGGCATGGCTACCTCACACTTCCTCACTACGTGTTAGGTCTGAAGAACAAACGGCTCTCATCTATCGTTGCGCGCAAAGCAAAGCGGCCAACACACCAAACCAAGGGCCGCATCAGCCCCGTGCTCCTGGGTTACGGCCCGCACCGGCCAAGACAGAGAAGTTAAAAGGAGCCCTGCTGAATAAAACTGCAGAGAAACTTCTTGACAAGGCCTACAGTCCTCTCCCATTTCTATCTTCCATTTTAGACAGTTTATTACTTCTAAAACTTCTAGGTTTTATTCGTTTCAAACCCTAAAAATACTAAGCTGGATCTACTATGCGTGTAAAATTTGGCCTTAAGCAACCACCCGTCACGGCAATAGCTTCTAACACAAAGACAATTTTCTGAAGCCCAGTTATTCTTCCACTGAATTGGAAAAAACCTCTCAGGACATGATGTAAAGAAAGTCTGACCTGCCTTCCTTCTCCCTCCCTCTCTCACAGCGGTTTTATAGGTACGGATCAGGTTCCCTTTGGAGTCTTCGCCACAATAAACAGCTTTCCTTCTCACCAGAGGAGACTTCTAAGCTTTTTACTGTCCGTCTTTTAATTCTCCTCACATCCACCAGATCCCTTGTTGAGAGGGCGTATCTGTGCCTCAACACAGCACCTCTCCTGAGGAAGCGTGCGGCTCAGGGCCTGCCATCACAACGGGCCGCAGCAATTTGCCACGGGGCCTGCAGTGTGCTCCACCTCACCTTTGGGCACCCTACCACCTTTGGGACAGCGGTGCCCAAAACTGGGGCTTTGCCTGCAAGATCAATTTAGTACCCAAAGTTTGGCAGGCTGTGCACAAGGAATAAAGGTGTAAAAAAAGTAAGAGAACAGAAAATATCTGTCCCCTTCTGGTAAGCACTGCTTCCAATTTGTATTGTTGGAACATCGGATACTTCAGCGTAAGTGGGAAAAACAGATGTCTTGGTAACAAAAGAAAAATAGGTTAAGCAGCGTAAGGAAAGAGCTACTGTTCTTCCTCCCCAAAATTTGACAGGGAGAATATCCAATAGTAAAAACTGGTAACGTCAGTGCTTCCCCCAGCAGAACTCCCTAACACAGCCACACCGGCACCGGGCAGTGAGCCGGATGTAAGTCCACGGGGCGCACGAACGCCTTTGTGTAAGCGGAAGTTCAAAGAAAGAATTTAGTACAATTTCTACCTTTCTGAGACTCTGCTTCTCATCATTATTAGAAATGGCAAACTGATGGGGAGTGGCAGTTCCCATGCACAAGTCCACATCTATCCATTTTCCCTACTCCTCTTGGAAATTACTTTTTTAAAACACCACAGAATGGATGGTGAAACACCATGGCAAGAGATGGCAACAGCACGTCATCTGCCAGGGCTCCATCCCTTGAACACTGCTGAGGGTTCATTAAAAGCTGAACAGAAAAAAAAAAAGGATTACGACTCTAAAACTTACGTTCCCAGCATGGCTTTTGAAAATATTTTCAGAGGTATCCCATATAAAAGAAAAACTCCTATCTGCTCTTACCAAAACTTCAAAACCCAAACACAATGTACCGTTACAAATCCAGTCCCTCCAGCTTATGACTCAGTATCTAAAAATTGCCCTTTTTCTTGTGTTTTATTTGATCCCATACTGAATCTCCAGCAAGGCTTGGGAGATTCCTAAAGCACAATGTATCTAACAAAGAGAAGCAATTCCAAATAATTAAAAAAAAAAACCCCAACCCTCAAACCACCCAGCATGCTAGTGACCATTACATATGCATGTACGTACAAACGCATTTTCAGTTCCAACACAAACACTTTAGTTCACCTATATTCTGCTTTTCCAAAGTAAGATTTACCTGTTCTTTGAACAGTACTTTCTGATGTTGCAACTGAACTTTTTTTCTGTGTTAAGTGTTGAGAGGATGCTGGAATAAAAGCGGAAGGAAAAAGTGTTATTTTCAGAGGGAGTCATTGGGATTTTCCGTTGTGCGATCGGGCTGCTTTTATGGGATGCTGGATCTTCCAGCTTACCGCATTCTTTCACTGACAAACACAATATTTTTAACCTGCCCTCTACCTCCCCCCCACCACGCACCCCTCCCCATTTTTAAATAAAATCTTTGGCAAAACTAGCCCAAGCAAGTTTTCTTGAAGTAGAATGAGTGAGGAAATTGAGTGCTGTAAACCACATTTTTAAAGGGATTGGTTTTTCACCAGAGAAATTAAAGAGCGTAGTGTCTCTCACTTTAATGCTCATTTCAACAGAAGTTCTGGGGAAAAACAGTATCTTTGTTAATGAATCAATGCCCCCACTCTCAATTAAACTGCAAGAGTGCAAAATATGCTCCAGAGGCTCCCTTGAAGTCCTTTGGCAATAAGATGACGTGAGTTTACATGGCTTAGGTTGCCAAGTGAAAAAATAAGATGGAAAAAGAATTCTTGCTGGGCTAATGCTTTCTAGTCTTCTCTTGTATGCAACAACGAACTTACGAAGAACAACGTGAAGACAGAAAGTTAAACATTACTGTTTAAATTAAGAACATCCACTTCCATTTTTCTCCTAACAAACCAGAATTCCTCCTGCGAAGCACAAAGCAAACATTTCCATTTTCCTGTGGAACACAACACACATCTAACAGCCACGGGGGAAGTCACAATCAAGCTGAAGTTCTCAGTTCCACTGACTTCTGTGGATTTTATCTTCCACGATTTTATCTTCCGTGTCTAAATTCATGACGTAAAACACAACGGATATTCAACAGCTTACTTCAAGAGGGATGATTTATTTCCACGCCATTTTCAAGAGATTCAAAACGGCCTCAGGAGATAGCAGCAATAGCACAGACAAAGCCTGTCAGATGCCCAAATTAAAATAGCAAAGGAGAAAACAGTTCAGGTGTGAAGGTACTTTATGTTTTTGGATTTGGTGCAATTCACTTATAATCACTTTTTCAGGTATTTCTCTGAAATGAGCATTAGAATTTTTCCCTACACATAAGGGGTTTTGATTATTTTTTTTTTCCTTCTGGAGGTTATTCAGCTGTTCCCCTAGAGGGTTAAGGTTATTCAAAGAGGGAAGTAGTATTACTAGGATTAATATTAATAATTAAGTCAATAAATTGAAATAAGTTACAAAAATAAAAACTCTCCAGCAAGCCTGAACCAGTATACCAGTATATCTACCAGTATGAAAGGCACTTTAAGTATCACTTTTGTCATTAGTGATACATGCACCTTTTCTCCTCGCTTCCAACAGTTCGGTGAAGTCACTCCTCCGTTACTGCACCGTATGGGACAAATATCCCCTTTAGGCTGTGCATGGAGCGGAAATAAAACAGCTGAAACATGACTGTTAGTGAAACGGAAGCCTGCGTATCACCTAGACATTAAAAACAAAAAGGCAGCTGCCAGCCTTGGCTGCAGTGTCTGCATTTTATTGCGTTCCTAGAAAAAAAAGCACCTAGGAAGTTGACAAAAGCAATCTCATTTCTTCCGTTACGCGGCAGCACTGGACCTACCTGTGCTCTGCAGCAGTTCCTGGTGCGCCCCTGCTTTCTCCTCCGCCACGGCAGCCCCAGTCTGCTCGGCTGGTAAGCCGCCGTGGTTGCTGCCGTTAGTGCTTGGTGCTGCGGGTGCGAGCTCCGGGACCGCGGCAGCGCCTGCACCCGACAGCACGCTCGTCGGAGGAGCGCTTGTCGATACGCCGGGAGACGCGGAGGCGGGAGCAGCGGCCGCCGTGCCGACACTCGGATTGCCAGGCCCACAAGTGCTCTGTTTTGTAAGACTGGGTGCTGGAGGTGTCACAGTTTTATTATCTGGTTCTGCTGGTGATTGCTCTGATCCCAAACTATTTGGGACCGACGTTTCTAGTGCCTGACCTTCTGCTTCGCCATCCAAAGCATACTGCTCTTCCCCTTTCTCAAGGGAGCCAGTGACCTTCTTGCACGCTTTAGTCAACAAGAGTTGGCCAATCTTGTCTACTTTTCCCTTTCCCTTACTCGAGGAAACAGGACTGCGCCTGTTCCCAGAGCCCGGGCTACTCGTAAGAAGAGGTGACACAACAGGGCCAGACTGCGCCGCGGTAACGGAGCACTGGTCGCTCGACCCGCCGCTTTGAGAAGTCTCCTCCGGGCTGAGGTCTTTGACTTGCTGAGCGGGAAGATGGGAAGGAACACTGGAGGAAGTTGTAGCGGGAGAAGGCAGCAGAGCAGGAGGTGCTAAGGGATTAAGAACCAGTGGCCTGCTGGTGGGAATACTGGAAACGGGACTGCTGGACGACGTGCTGGGAGGGGTGGGCCCGGAGGAGAACTTTATATTCTGTGGTATATGCAAAGGGCCAACGACCGCGACCGACTGAGGCATTAGACTAGAGTTAGAAGTCATCGGGGCTGCTGGAATCGTACTTGACTGAGAGCCCTTCATAACCTGAATTATTGACGATGAGTTTATAAAAACAGGTGTAATAAACTGCGGCCGGGTGTTCGGCTGCACTGCCGACTGTCCCTCAGAAACCACAACTTTGTTTCCTACGCTGGGCATCGTGACGACGGTCGACACTAACGCAGGTTGCAAGTGAGATGACAACGGTGCTGATGTATTAGCAGAAGACGTAATGGGGTTCGAAGTCACGAAAACTGTTATCTGGTTGGGGGGTAAAGAACCTGAAATAGAAGAGCTGACAGGCCTTTGCGCTACTGGAGGACCGCTCTGTGCAGCGGTTGAGTTTATTTCTCCCAGTTCCTGGTGCCCTGGATTTGAAGAGGGCTCGTTATTTTGAGGCAAGCTAAGTGAATTCGATGGCTCTTTGCTCGAGGGTGAATCTTGCAGTGGAGGAACAACAGCTATTTTCTTTAGCTCCTCACCAGTGGTGACTATTGGTGCCATTTCAAGACCCGTCAGCCCAGGGGGCTTAATGGTTACGTTAGGAGCTCCAGAATTATCAAGAAGTTGACTTAAAGAAGTTGGTGCCTCCCTCATAGCTGGAGATACTATGGGTGATACTATGGTTTTACTTTCCTCCAAGACAGGGAGCTTACTGGTGTCTAAGGCTTGCCCATCTTTTTTTGCCTGTTCTTCTGGGACAGGCATTTTCATTTCTGGAGTAGGGATGCCTTTTAGTTCAATACTGGGCTGGTCCTTGTTACCTTGGAGACCTTGTGCACTCTGACACTCGTTATCCTGAGGCACGCTAAGGCTCTCTTTATTGTCTTCAGGAACGCCGCTCACAGCAGGTGCAGAAACCGCAGGATTCTGGTTACTCAGCACGTTGTTATTTTGAAAACTTGTAGTCACAGGTGTTGGCAAAGAAGGACCTGCCATCACATTTCTTTGCAATTCTATGTTCTGCAAGAGAGATGGATTCTGCTGAGCGGGCAATGATAATTTAGCTGCTTTTGAATTCTGCCTGCCAGGGCTTGGTGTCGTTTTCCTACTGGATCCAGGACTGGACCTTCGACTATTGCTCGGACTCGCTCTCTTTGTTCCTCCAGCGTTGGTTTGTTTTCCTGAATTAATGACCACGCTTTCCAATTTGTGTGACTGTGGAGCAGCAAAACTAGACTGGTTGTTAATGGTCAGATTCGACGGGGCTTGTCCAATGGCCTTCAAAGTAGTGGGATTGAGACCCTGCTGATCAAATCCTCTGTTGAGATTAGGCCTGGGAGGCAAAGGAATATTAATCTGGGGAGGGAACAGACCCGCTATAGAAGCATTGAGTCTCTCTGGAGACAGGCTAATTTCTGAGGGTTCTGTGCTAGGCGGGCGGTTATTAGGAGTCTGAGGATAGTATGGCCTTGGGCTTGCTCTGTTCGGGGTTTTAGGCCTTGAAGTTTGTGATGGGGTGGCAACATTTGGAAAATGGTGCGTAAGAGCGCTAGGCAGAGAATTAGACTGCTGCTGGGGACTTGCACCTTGGGCAGCTGAAAGTGGGGATGGCCCAGGTTTGGGGCCCGACATCATTAACTGGTTCTGTGAGACCACTAAATGAGACGTCAAATTATTCTGAGCTCCAGATGCCGGGGGGCCTTCAGCTCCACCTCCTTCTGGAAGGGAGGATACTGATGAAACCTCTCCAAGGGGTGAGCTGGAAGGATTCTGTACATTGTCTTGATAAACCATTTTTCTTGCATTATTTCCCAGAGGAGGATTGCCTGGCAAGGACATTCGTTGTTTATCAGGAGATGGAGGAACTGATCCAGGACCTTGCAGGTTAACCATCACCGGCACGTTACCGCTCTGCTGCACGGGCATTCGCTGAGCGTCTGGGTTCAGCGGCCCTCTAGGTGGGTGGACTCCTTGTGGTACAGGAAGCCTAACTGATTTGGGATCCTGCTGCATCATAAGCATCATCATCATCTGCTGCTGCTGCTGCTGGGTCTGCGGCGGTGCCTGGCCTTGCTGCGGTGCTGGCTGTGGCGGCTGCTGCTGCTGCGGCTGCTGCGCGTGTGGCATCAGTTGAGGTGGCATCTGCTGAAGCGGTCTTTGCTCCACTGGCTGAGGTGGATAACCTACGATGACAAGATAACACATTAATTACAACCAACCAAAGGCCAGAGAAGCAGAATTTCTGTAACAGGACTGGACAGAAAGTGCAGCCAGGAGCCTGTTTATCTCATGTGAGAGCCACAGTAACGAAACAGGCTTTACAAATAAGGACAAAGATTTTACTCAATTCTGAAAAATATTTTTACTTAATGTATGAATGACTTGCGTGACATTTAATGGGGGATCCCTTGGTGTACTGTATCAGCTCCTCGCTATCCCTCCCGACGCACGCCACCTGAAAGTCTCTGCAACTGTCCGTGGGCTTGCTTTCACTTAGGAGTGCTGAGCTGGGCTTTCGCTAACTGACACTCCTTAAAACAAACCTCAGAGTCTGACCGGCCACGTGCGACGTGGACTAGCACACCTGCTACAGATCTGACATTTTCTACTGTACGTGTAGAACCTGCCACGTATTATTCGGCCAAAAACGGTCCTGAGAACCACCCCTTCGGCTGATAATATAAATTCCCTTGCAGACTTTGGATTTCACCCTCCCTATGTGCAAAGGATCATTCCACCTGCAACCTCTATTTCCTAATTCTGAAAAATCAGCTATTGGTTAATGCTAAATTTTTAAGGCATAGATCTGTGCTACAGCTAGAAATGCAGATTTTTTCAGTTATCGCTGAACAACTCTACATTATTCCATGTACCTGCACGATGATACACGAGATGGCCACGTCTTCATTCTGAGCTAATTCAAAGAAAACACTTAAACAATGGTGCAAATTAGTTACTAGGAAGAAAAAAAGCTTTAGACTTGAACGTGTGTTATTTGATAATACAAATAAAACAGAACTGTCACAAAGACCAGTTAAAAGCTCTCCTGTAGTTATTACATTCAGATAATCCACAGAAAAGTCATACTACCTGGTGGCCTGCTCGCAAAATCTGAAAGTTTAGAGCCTGAATTATCTAAATTAATTCCTTGTTCTCCAGACATCGATGACTGATCACTCTCCTCCAGGCCAGCTGGACGTGGTTCTGAAGAACTGAAAGAAAAATAATTGCAATTAAGATCCAGCACTCAGTGTTTGACTTTGCTTCCATGACTAGGTACTCAAGTAATTAATTCCTAGCGCTGTTCACAGATGTGCAAGTAACTCACTGAAACGCACCGCTACCTCGGTGTCACAACGCGGACACAGGTCTGCTGGCACTCACTCCTGCGCCTTAAAAACTGCCGAAAAGGAAACAAGTTGCCTGGTGCTCTACTGATCTTAAACGTTTCTTTCTGTCTTGAATCTGAGTTTTATAACTAAGAGAATGCCAATGGACATTCCAAATGATACAGATACATCTATTGTCCTGCTTTTGGCTGGGATGGAGCTGATTTTCCCCTCAGTCACCACTGTGTTTTGGATGTGAAGAATGCTGACAAACACACTGATGTTATGAGTTGTTGCTAATGAGCCCAAGGTCACCGCCCGGCTTCCCAGGTTTTGCTGATGTGCATGTGCAGGAAGCTGGAGAGGTGTAGGCAGAACAGTTGACCCAAACTGGCCAAAGAGAGCGTTCCATGCCGTAGACGTCACGCTCAGTAGATAAGGGGAGGTTGGCTGGGGGGGGCAGCGCTCTCTCGCTCCTTTGCTTGCTGCTCGGATTCATTTCCGTGATCGCTGCTCAGGATGAACAGGCTGGATCGGTCATTGGGACGCTGGGTGGTGAGAAATTGCGCGTTGCTCATTTTGTACATTTCAGTATCCCTATATTTTGTTAGTATTGTCATTCTCCTTTGCTATTCTAGTAAGTTGTCTTCATCTCAACCCGTGAGTTTTCCTTTCATCCCGATTCTCTCCCCCATCCTGCTGGGGAGGGGGAAGGTGAGCGAGAAACGGTGTGGTGACCAGGGCCAAACCACAACATGTATTGAAACTAAATAAGCTTCCCTCTAACGCTGCTGTGACATCTCTATAGATAAGTATCATGGGTCATAGAAATGTACTGTAATGGTAGCACCATTTCTTCCAGTATCACACCCAGTAGTGACGAGCTCAGGGTACTGGAGACCTCTGTTAACATCCCAGCAAAAATGCAGAGGTATCAGAGGTTGTAAGTCACCCACGAGAGCAGAGACCTCTGTGGGATCCTGAGGCTCTGTAAGCGATCACAGAATCACAGACTGGTTTAGGTTGGAAGGGACCTTAAAGACAATCCAACTAAAACCCTCCTGGAAGGAGCAGGGACACCTTCCACCTGACCAGATTGCTCAGAGCGCCGTCCAGCCTGGCCCTGAACACTTCCAGGGGTGGGGCATCCACCACCCCTCTGGGCAACCTGGGCCTGTGCCTCACGGTGAAGAATTTCTTCCTTATATCAATCTAAACCTACCCTCTGCAAGTTTGAAGCCATTACTCCTCATTCTGTCACTATCTGCCCCTCATCAAAAGTCTCTCCCCCCCTTTCCTGCAGCCCCCTTTGGGCACTGGGAGCCGCTCTCAGCTCTCCCCGGAGCCTCCTCTTCTCCAGGCTGAACAGCCCCAGCTCTCTCAGCCTGGCCTCACAGCAGAGCTGCTCCAGCCCTCTCAGCATCTGCGTGGCCTCCTCTGCACCCTCTCCAACAGCTCCAGGGCCTTCTGCTGTTGGGGGCTCCAGAGCTGGACGCAGCGCTGCAGGGGGGTCTCAGCAGAGCGGAGCAGAGGGGCAGAATCCCCTCCCTCGCCCTGCTGCCCACGCTGCTGGGGATGCAGCCCAGGATGGGGTTGGTTTCTGGGCTGTGAGCGCACATTGCTGGCTCACGTTGAGCTTCTCATCCACCAGCACCCCCAAGTCCTTCTCCAGGGGTACCTGATGCTCCAGGAGACTCTCTAGGACAATTTAAAATTGTTCAGATGCAATGCCCAATACTTCCACTGAATCAATACAGCTTTTGTAGACGTAGGAAAAAACCCCAAGTTTCTACAGCTATCAATATTCGTGGTCAGAGGATGTAAGATAAAGCGGGATGAAGAGTAACAGACCTTAACTGGTTAGGGGCTCCTTGAATATATATGAAGGCTGTCGGAAGATCTACGTAACAAAAGCTCTGCGTTAAAATTACAGAGATCAAAATAAGCCCACAGCCAACAAAGACCAGCAGAATCACGCAGAAATGTGAAGGATAAAAGAAATTTTCAGCAAAATGAGAATTTGCAGTATATAAAGGTGGGAGGATCTACCTTATTTAATTTTCCTTGGGAGTAACAGTTTCTGGCATCTGTACAGCTGACTGGGAGAGACCCCGGCCTGCCTTAATGTCCACAACCTCACCTGTGTTCAAAGAGTAGAGCATGACTTGAAAATTCCCTGAACTTTCGCAGGTCAGAACTGGGGAGAAATGAAACCAAAAGAGAAGAAAGGGAAGAAATGGGGCAAACAGAATTGTTCCAAGCAGCACTGCTGGGCAGGCAAGTATTGCCAGGGAGCGTATTTGGAGTTAAACCTTTCCATAGAATCATAGAATGGTTTGGGTTGGAAGGGACCTTTCAAAGCCCACCCAGTCCAACCCCCCCTGCCAGGAGCAGGGACATCTCCAACCAGATCAGGTTGCTCAGAGCCCCGGCCAACCTGGCCTGGAATGTTTCCAGGGATGGGGCATCCACCGCCTCTCTGGGCAACCTGGGCCTGTGCCCACGTGCTCCCACCCTCAGTGTAAAATTTTTTTTCCTGATGTCCAGTCTGACTCTGCCTCCCTCTATTTTGAAACCATCACCCCTTGTCCTGTCACCCCAGGCCCTGCTGAAGAGTCTCTCCCCATCTTTCCTGCAGCCCCTCTTGTCTAATCCAGCACACCGCCAGTTTGGGGGATGCGGTTGTTGGAGGTTTACATGCCTCCACCAGTACATTTCATTAAAACTGGCAAAACGCACGCGCACGCCCCAGAGGCATTGCATTAGCAGCCACAAAGGAACAAAAATTCTGACAGCAAAGTCACCCCGAGCAGCCGGGTTCACAATGCCAGCAACGTGAACTGGAATAACTGCTTAAAATTGTGAATACAATCCTAAATTTGTAATTTTGCCATTTTTTATTTCTTTGTAATGGTGGGAGATTAAAAGTGCTACAGATAAAGATTAGATTAAGAGATGATGCAGAGCATCACTGCACAAAGAAGTTTAACCTAGAAAACGATCGTGGTGCAAAATCAGTTCTTAGAAAACATCTGCCAGATGGGTCTGACCGGGCCAGCTGGAGAAACCCTGCGAAACAGCCGTGGGGTTTGTTTGCTAGCAAATATTTAAACATAACTTGAATTTTTAATGTATTTAGCAACCACCACTCACAAAAAAAAAATCCAAATTCTGAATACAAATAAGAAGCAAGGTTAGAAGTTTGTGTGAAAGGAACAAATACTTATATTTGTTCTTCTTTCCTATTGCTCTGGATATAAAAAAAAAAAACCCTCCTGCCCATTACAGATACAAAATCCCTCATCAGAGGGGAGAAAGAACTCCAGAAGATAAAAATAGAAAAGCCCCCAAAACCAAAACGGGCCACAGATGCTGAAATAAGGTGTGCCAAAACAAAATTATAGTACAGATGCAAGCAGAACCGGCGCTGCTGACACGGGACAATGCTCTGCACCAAGTTTTGCTTGTACAGAAAGGCTTTTGTCCTGTGCTGGTAAAGGAGCTCCCCTTCCCAGGGGATGTCACCTCCGGGCCCACCCTTAAACGCTCGCTGCATCCGGCTGAGACAAACTGCTTTGTCCTGCAGTGCTGTTCACCACCGCACATCACGCTGCGCACTGCAATGCCCGCAGGGATTTTACCGAGCGTGGTATTTCTGTTCTACCAGCACGCGCGATGTCTCCGGTCTGTGCACAGAGGAACGTTAATTCTCCTGAATACATGCAAACAGCTCACTAACACGCTTCATCTACAATCACGTTTCATCCAGCATCGTCTTCCCCAGCTCACATCAGGTTCAGAAAACTGACGCGATCGCTTTTAAACAACCTACTTTTCCAAAACGTCTCGGTTTTCATTCCAACACCGAGTTGCTCAACTAAGCAAACCCTTAGAACTATTTTAGACTCTTTCAATAGCTCCCTTTCCCTATTTCCATTCCAGTATGGCTCAGTCTACAAACCATATTACTAATGATACTTTTTTTACTATATTATTACATTGCAGAAATTATTCTTAAGAAAAAAACCACTCATTTTTAGCACATTTATCAAATTAGCTGCATTTCCACACAAGGTTTGCTGCTTTGAATTCTAAAATTTCTGAGGAAGAATGATAGAGAAGAAGCCAAGATGAAAAGCACCCTGACACAAAAGAAAGTGATCCGAATCACAGTTAAAAGAATCAGCAATTGCAAGACAGGAAAACGATGAGCTTGCCTAACGATGCTAGGGAATCCGAGAGCGAACGAGGCAGGAAAGTATTACAGCCAGCTTTCATTGCAGTTGTCCTCATTTTGCTGGAGAATAATCTCAAAAACACTTATAAGGATCACTCCCTCCTTAATGCTCCTGCAAGGATCAAGTGATTAACACAGAGTCCGTTAAGAACCAAAACGCTAATCCGTACCAGCTGCCGAACCAGCAGCCTGCAGGTAGCGACGGCAAGAGAACCTTCACTGAAACACAAGTGATAGAATGAGTACAAAGTGGTATTTCCTCTAAGCACACTGAAACCTGATTAAAAGCCTTATTTCAGGGCTAGGAATTCTTTGGAATTGTCATAGCTCAATACAAAAGTTGGAATTTAGGCTTCTTTTATTGTGAAAACTTTTGAACAAGCAAATATTCTTGCGGGGCTTTGCAACTCAGAGAGCTTTATACACACGTGTAGTGAAATTCCCAGGCCACGCGGAACCTGGGCGATCACCAGTAACAGCAGTGAAAGCAAAACCCTAACAAGGCTTTTCTTTAACGAGCAGCAGGTTTTCTCTTCAGAACAGAGCGCCAACTTGTCTGCTGCCCCTGAACCCTTTGGCATTTCCACGGCAAGACAGCTCGCTATGATGTCGTTATGATTTTATTGGAATCTATTTAGGACTGAAGCACTTTAATTTTTACACATAGCACCGGATCATTCCTACCTAGAAGTATGAGGCCATTTTTATCTTTGATTTGGGGCAAAAAAACCAACCAGAACACTTTTCCATGAAACGCGCAGATGACTAACAGCGACACGAGGCTTGCGCCTTTTCCTTCGCTGCGGACTCTCCGCAGTGCCCAGCGGTACGGTACGAACGGCTGCTGGGTGGTGGCTATGCAAGGGACTCTCACAACCCTCTCTTGCCAAGTGACTCGCACTTCACATTTCTGGAACGGCAAAATGAAGACGCCTCCCACGCAGCCAAAGACTATCACAGCTAGGAAGCTCGGCACGTGGTCACCTGTGGCCTTCCCTACAGGCCTGCCCTGCTCCCCGTGGCAGGGGAATGTACTTATATATTATATCCATAATATATTATACATTATAGACTATTATGTAGATAATTGTACAGCAAGTACTTGAAATACTTTTTTCAAACCCTATTAAATTAGCATGCTTTGCTTTACCTTTGCTATGCAACCTTGCTGCACCTGTAAAATGCACGTAACAGCTCCTGCATTTTATTTTAGCACTAGTTAAGCCAATTAATGACTGTCACAAAAGATCATTTGGTATAGATGATATGAGTTGCTTCAGCCCAGAACTAAAATGTCCATGAGAAAATTAATTACATCTTCACAAAGGACCCTTGACATTGTGCAGAAAATGCAGGTTGGGGCTATGCACTTAATAACCAAGGGAAAAACCAAAATACTGAACAGCTGCTCACTCTGTGCACTGAGCTGGACACCCGCCTCTGGAAAAGGCGGCATAACCTTCAGGTTAAAGACTTACAATGATTATTCAAAGGAGTGGGACAGACTGGCAGAACCAGAGCCACACCAGTAGCTTACTGTGCCACTGCTACCTTTGTTTGAAGAATTTAACTTTGAAATGTGGATATTCCTGTGTTATAGGTTTCTGTGCAAAGTTTTTCCATTTTTTTTTTTTTCCTAACACAAACTGGAAACAATCCCCAGAAGTTCCATCAGGCGGATTTCTGTCAATGCCCCCGTGGCTCACCCGCAGCGTTAATTAGAATAATTAGATATAGCATATCTGCCTTTACCGTTTCAGCTGAATAACGGCACAGCAGCAGCACTCTACCACCCTGTGCTGGGATCAGGAGCCTGTCAACAGCAAAAGCTTACAGGGCAGCTGGCCAACACAGAACAGCTGGCCAAAGAGGAATGAAGAGATTCAGCAATCTCCGATTTGCACCCAACAGGCACACTCATTCGTTATCTCTCGGCATTATCCATTTGCCTCCTCCATCTCAGGAGTTCTGGGTTTTTTCCTTCCTAATCTCTCCCAGGCCAGTAAGACCAGCGCTGCTTGGGCTTGTTATCCTCACACCCAGAGAGTACCAGATTCCTCCCTCTACATTCCAGCTTCCACTAAGAGCGAAGTCCAGCTCAATTCCAGGCAGAAACATGTCAAGATACAGAAATAACTCAGGAAACAACTCCCCAAAAATCTCTACTGCACATGTCGTACGGAGGCTCCCAGTGCTTCTTTCCACTGTTTGATCGCGGCTGTCACACTGTTTAAAAGAGGCAGCCTCCGCTTCCACGGGCTGCGGCACCACGTGCCACATTCTACCCCTCCTTTACCCAGGAAATGAAAGGAACAGTGCTGTTATAATTGGGTTTATAACCTTGCGTGTTTTGGGTTTGGGTTTTTTTTAATCTTGAACAAACCTTCCAGTGGCAGACTTGCCAGTGGCTTATAACTTAACTCTTGAGGGAAATTGCTAGAATATGAAATAATACAGGTCCTTTATCACCCCACACTTGCTGAAAAAATATTGACAAGGTGCCTGTGGACTTCCCCATGCCGCTTATAAAAACAATGTAATATTAAACCTACGTTGTTTGTTCTAGTTGTTGATTATTTTTCTTCTTCCTTGGAGGCTTCTTCTTCTTCGGCTTGTTGGCATTCTGATTATTTTGTTTGTTGTTCACACCGAAGTGTCCTGCTGATATATCACTTTGTAGAAGGTTAACCAAGAGCGGACTTGTGAGCGTAACATCTTTATTGACAGGAAAAACAGGATTCTGCCCACAGGAAATCTGGTTCCCATTTGGCGTTCCACTAAACCCCGCGTTGAAGGGCAGCCCGTGGCCCGAGAAGTGACTCCCTGAAGCATTGTTGTTTCCTTGCATTCCCTGCATATGAGAAGGCACCATGTTTGGCTGCTGCACAGGAACATCAGGTAACATCTGTGTCATGTTCACGTCACTACTCGTTGTAGTAGTAGTATCCCCAAGCTGCTGAGACATGTGAGGACCAGGTCCAGTGGGTCTCAAAACTTGCCCTTGAATTCCCATAACCTGAGAAGGATTACCATTCACAGGGCCTTGCTGTGGCATCATCTGCCCACTGAACTGCACCATGTTTCCTTGCATGTTTGGGGTTGGTCCTCTCATCAGTTGAGCTGGCCCCGTCATAACATTGGACTGGTTTTGAGTACTAAAAGGCTGTTTGTTTCCTGGCATCTGAGTGGTCATCATCTGTTCCATCATCGAGTTCTGCTGTAACAAGACCTGGCCCTGAGGTCCCATCATCTGATTGTGTGTAGACATCATCTGTTGTCCCTGCTGGGGAATCATCTGTTTGGGTGGGGTCATCCTTTGGGGAGAAGGACCAAGATTTTGGTTTTGCGGTGTCACCATCATTTGGCCTTGCGGCATGAGCTGAGTTCGAGAAAGTATCATCTGGTTTTGAGGGTTCAGTGATCCCTGAGCCTGAATGTTTACCATCTGTCCTTGAGAGGACACAATTTGCTGATGCATTCCCATAAGCTGAGACTGTGGTCCTTGCTGAGGCTGTCCCTGCATGTTGCCCATGTTCACTTGTGGCACCCCACTAGCACCAGCCTGCTGGTTGTTCATATTTCCATGAAGTCCCATTAGATTGGTCTGCATCATATTTGGTGGGCCATGTGGTGCTTGCATCTGATTTTGAGGAGGTCCAGATCCTTGGCCACCTAAAAAAAAAAAAAATAAAAATTGCCAGTAAGAAACTGATTGGAGTGGTAGAAGAGTTTTCACAACTTTTGATGTTGAGTACTCCAAAATTGTTTTCCTCCCTTTTCCAATAGCTCCCAGTTGGAATATCTGCAGTCCTGTTTGATGCTACAGACACAGGTCAGTTGTTAACACAGAACATCGTACGTCTCAAAATAAACACTTAGACTGGTACTTTCTGTGCACCCCACTGCAGAAGACACAGCAGAAATTTAATTTCAGTTGTTATCTGTAGGTAAGTTTGACAATCTTCTATAACACCATCTAATTCCTAACCAAAATAAATTTCAAACCTTGAGGTTATTTTATAACAGGTTAAAACATAAATACACATGGCATACTGATGCAATGACATTCAAGGTATCCATAATTCAGACAGAAAAATAATAACTGAATTCTTAAACATTTGTGAACTAAAGATTTAACTTTCACAGGACTGACTGTGAGCGAACTTCCAAAGCTTTCAAAGGAACTAGTAAATAATCTTTTCAAAGCAGAGCAAGATTATTTTGTTGTCTGCTTCGGAGATAACAACACTTTTTTTTCTGAACAAGTTCTCTGTGTTGTATCATTACTAAACCTAGCCTCTAAAAAAAAAAATAGAAAAAAGAGGAACACCACAGTGCAAACTGACCTGTGTGCTGCACGTTTTGGCTAGTTTGCAGCTGCGGCGCTCCGCTGTTCACCGGTGTTCCCGGAGCTGTGGAAGGCACCTGACCTTGCATGAAGTTCTGGTTAGTCTGGCCTGCAGGGAACCCTGCCGGGAGGCGCTTGGGCATTCCTGAACACAAGAATTTTCTTATTAGTAAATATGGAAAACAGGAAGAACAAAAGAGAAAACCCATAACTGGAGTACGACAGGAAGAATCCCTTTGAGTTTGTACTCTCACATCACAGGCTTAGGCAGAAAGTGTTCTCTGCCAATACATGAAACTCACTGGAGACATCTACAGTTCTTAGCTGTGCAATAATTTGGCCTGACAAACTACTATGACTCAGTTCAAACTGTAATGTAAGTACAAAACTTACCCCACAGAGAAGGCAAGAAGTCCACGCTTGACTTTTTAGAAACTAGAAATCAAAGTAACATAGTGTGCTGTTTTCTCCTCTACTGCATCTCCGCTCCCGTCAGGCCCTTCACTCACGCACGTACGCACACACAAGGAACTTGCGCTGTTGTTGTGGTGACGTGCTCCTCTCAGCAGCTCTCACCGTAACCCACCAGTACACCCTCCTTCGCAGGTACACCCCGCGGCGGTGCGCGCACCCGCTCCAAAAACTCCCCAACGCAGAGCGGGCTGAGGACCCCCCCGGGGCAGAACGGCTGCCCGTTGAAGGAACCCTGCTACTCCTACTGCCAGAGCGAGTAACTCTGCCAGGCGCCTATGCGGCACAGCACCCAGGCTGTGACATATCCGAACACCCCCGCTGTCCCGGGACACAGAGCAAAACCTTCCCCCTCCCTGCCGTCGTGAGCAGCGGCGCAAAGGGATTTAGCAGAACCCGCTTCGTTATAACTCGCTGCCAACTGACGATGCCACAGGCCCAGAAGCAACCCTGTCCTCCCTTGTTTTCCTGGCCCACCATACACAGCCAGAATTTGACTTCGGTTCCTTCCGCAGTTACAGCTTTTTTGCACACTTAATTGTATCGCTTATCTGGTCTTCGGTTTGTAATTAATACTTCAAGGTAATCAACTTTACAGGTCAAACAATGAGACACATCTGCAAATATGGAACATATACTTCTTGAGACACCACATCATCGGACTCTAGGTTTAGTTCTGCAAAGCTTTTAGGAAAGTTTTGCATGTAGGAATGCTTGAACTGAGGGAAAAAAAAAGTGTTAACTTGGCCTATTCCAAATCCAATATAAATTCTGGTTTGTTAAATTACCTAGGTGAAATGGAAAACCTTTGAACGTATTCATTTACACCAAACCTTTAAATGCAAGAGGGTTTAAAATTTGAAAAAATCTCTAATTACAACTTAATGCAAGATGGCTTAAAAATTGGAAGATATATAATGACAACTTAATTAACACACACACTGCAGCAAGGAATGAGGAAGCACACAAGCCAGGCAAAAATCTCAGCAAGTGGAAGCGACACAGCTTTGCTGTAACCAACGGAATCCTGCCTTTCCTTAGCAGCCGAGGATGTGGCTCAGAGCAGGATCACTGATTTTAGCAATAACGTCCACAGTGATTCCCTTCTGACCCTTTATCCGGGGTGTCATTTTTAACTTTAAAAAGTAGGGTTTTGTTTGTAGTAGGTTTACTTAGAAAGGAAGGAGAATACAGAGGTTATACTACCTGGAGGTCACCGCTATACTACGGACCAGAAATCATTCCTGATGGGAACACGTGGCTGGTGGGGCAAAACAGTAGGGAAACGTGACCAATACATAATAAATAACTGCTTCCAGAGGGAGACAAGACAGGATATACCAAGTACAGGGCACTGGCAGGTCTTAAGAACAGCCTGGAAGAAGAGAACCTTGACACTGAGACAATCCATCTGAATCAAATTCATCAGAATTCCAGTGAGACCCACGGTACAAACAGTGAAATAACAAGAAGCTTGTCCAGATCAGGAGATTAAGAACCAGGTATTCCTTACAGCTTTTTGGACAGACTTCAGATGTACAACATGAGAAAGTAAGAAGCTAGAATATATATATGTGTGTGTACGTGTAGGTGGATAAGGAACATGGCTCATATTTTATAAGTACAGAAAGGAAATATTTCAAAGGAGTTTGTGTATGGGTATTTGAGAGCAGCCATTCAAGAGAAGGACAAACAAATGAGTGAGCAGAGAGAAGGGCTACAAGTATGGCACAGAACTACAAAAGGCTCAAGGGGAAAAAACCACTAAGGACACAAAAGAGATCTTGGGATTGACAAATGAAACTCCTTCATTGTTGGAGAAGAATTGTAGGAGCAGTGAAAGATATGAGTGCAGAGGTCTGAGGAGAAAGCTAAAGACAACACAGTCAAAGAGGAAATTAAAACGTCCCTGGACCTCTTAATTTTAGAACAGGGAGTACAACAACACGGCAATAATAGCTCTTTCCTCTTTTATATGGGAAGAAACTGATGACAAATAAAGGCAGGGTGAAGAAGAGACATCCACAACTCAGACAGGAAGATGCAAAATAATGTCTCACTTCTGCAGTAGAAAATGTAAATGCTGACAGAGAAGCTGAAGAGAGAAAGAAAATGATCATTTGTTCTTATTACACTCACTCTCTTTTATAAAAAAAAAATTCACCCCCCAAAGAACAACTCCAAAGCAAAACAAAACCCCACACCGTCTCTGACTATGCTGAACTTGCTTAAAGGCAACAGAAGAATTGTCAAGAAGGTGACTGGTGGTCACAACCAGCAACTGCATACAGCCATTTCCTTCTGCAGTAGCCAGAGTCTCCTCTATCAGGAGGAGCTATCGCTGTGACACCGTGGGACAGAGACAGGTAGGAGAAACCAAGTGATGCTGAAGCTAATCCACCCATACTCACTTTATACTCCACCTATGCCTTTCCTCTGTCTTTTAAAGGATCTTTTCAAAACTAACACCAACATTAGTTCTAGCCATTTTATGTTTCTTTTCCTTTTAAAATAAAAGAAGGTCTCAGTACTTCTTACCTCCTAAACCAGGGTGTAAACCTTGTGGACCTTGATTTTGCTGCTGCATCACCATGAAGTTGGGGGGTACGTTCCCCTGCTGCACCATAGGATTACGACTAGGAGAACTGACAGGCTGCTGAAATCCCTGGGGAAGCGTGCTACTCTGGGGAGGCCTTGGTCCCATCTGCTGCTGCGGCTGGTTAACTGTTGGAGATGATGCAGGAGATCCCTGCTGGAAGGAGGAGGGAGAGGAAGCAGGAGACTTGTTGGTCAGGTGGGGTTGTTGTAGTGGCGTAGGAACCCGTGAGGGCCCTCCCTGAAGGCTTTTCATTTGAGGAGCAGTAAACTGGCCAGGATTGCTCATTTGGGGAAAGTTTGAATGAGCCTGGGAAGCTTGCTGGCTTCCGAAAGGATATGGAGGTGGAGGATGAGTAGGAGTTTGTACTGTTGCTAGAGATGGTCTTGCTTGAAGTTGCTGCTGCATTTGTCCAGGCAACGGGGCCTTTTTCCAACCCTGGTTTACTGTCAGTGTGCCCAGTGCTCCCTGGGTTGGAGGAGGCTGAAGTGCTCCAGAAGGAAGCTGGTTCCAGCCAGGGGGAACTGGAACCTGTGCTGGTGAAGTAAATGAAGGTCGAATACCCTGCTGTGGCTGCTGATGTGGCTGGGGAGGACGTGTCTGCAACTGCGTCTGCTGCTGTAGCTGCTGAAAGTTGGCTGAGTTCATCTGCCTGTTTACAGGAACTGACTGCATTGAATGAAGCTGGGGAGCTAAAGATCCAGATGGATGATTTTGTTGCTGGATATTTAGCCCAGATAAGAGTGGGTCCATTGCATCTATTAAAATAGCAAAGAAAAGTAAAAAAAATAACCTACTGTAGACAAAACCTACCCCAAAACAAGACAGGGTAAATTGCTTGCTTGCATTTGCTTACTCTGCATAAAAATCCACGCTCTAGTGTTACAGACAGAACAGGCAATGCTTTAAAAGTTTTCAAAATGTTTGGGAAAGCTGAGAAGCCAGGTCTTATCAATTTATAACCGCTACAATAAAGCATAATAGCTCCACAGCGGTTGTTGCTACAGACTAATGTAAGCCTTCAACACTTGGAATCACAGAATCACAGAACATGCCAAACTGGAAGGGACCATAAGGATCATCAAGTCCAACTCCCTGCTCCTCACAGAGCTACCTAAAACTAAACCACATGACAAGAGCATCGTCCAGACGCTCCTTGAACTCTGACAGGCTTGGTGCCGTGACCACCTCCCTGGAGAGCCTGTTCCGGGGAGCGACCACCCTCTGGGTGAAGAACCTCTTCCCAACGTTCAATCTGAACTTCCCCTAACACAGCTGCATTCCATTTCCTCGTGTCCCATCACTGCTCACCAGAGAGAGGAGATCAGCACCTCCCCGCTGAGGAAGAGGGAGATCAGCACCTGCCCTTCTCTTCTCCAAGCTGAACGAGCCAAGTGACCTCAGCCGCTCCTCCTAAGTCTTCTCCTCGAGACCCTTCACCATCTTGGCCGCCCTCCTCTGGACACACTCCAGCAGTTTGATGTCCTCCTTCTACTGAGGCGCCCAAAACTGCACAGTGCTGGAGGTGGGGCCGCAGCACCGCGGTGTGGAGTGGGGCACTCGCGGCCCTCGACCGGCTCGCTGTGCTGTGCTGGATGCCCCCCGGGCCACGGTCGGCCCTTTGGGCTGCCAGGGCACGCTGCTGACTCCTGTTCAACCTGCCGCCAACCCAGACCCCCAGATCTCTTTCTCTTTCCACGGGGCTGCTCTCCAGCCTCTCAGCCCCCAGTTTGTATGTACAACCCACTTGTCAGGGCTATTATCCCTAGCAGTTAAAAAAAAAGTGGCATAACGAGGAATTAAGGTAGTACCATAAACTAATATTCCTGGAATATTTAAAACATTTGGGAAAAATGCTACCTGTAAGAATAAATACAGAATACAGATCTACAGAAGTTGGCAAGTACTGCCACTGTTTTACGGAGGGACAAGTAACAACCTCCTCTCTTTGTGTAGTCCCAAAGCGCATGTAATTACTGATGGACCCGTGAAGAAGACACGCTAAACGTTCACACCCCCCAGATCCCCAGTCCTGAAACTTCCAGGCAACCTACCCCTCCGGAAGAGCACTCGTGCTCAGCCTGCCGCATTTGCTTCCTGCTGGAGCCTCCTGCCTCACCCAACCAACCCTTCTCTCACCTTTAGCTAAACATAAAGCTCAGTCACAACAGTTCTGCTGCAAAAACACCACTGCCGCTGCTCAACGCGTTGGAAGAAAATGCCAAGCAAGCTGGCGACTTACAAGGCAGCCCAATTATTTGAGAAATTTTACCAGACTAACAGGGGCAGGGAGGGTTCCACAGAAGGAGTAACTCCCAGAGAGGGCAGGGGAAATACTCCAGGACAATTCTGGAGTACTCGCTCAAGTACACGCTCAAGCCTGTGCGCTGAGAAATAAAAATTCAAGACCATTCTCAGGTCAGTACTGTGACTAAATTTTACCACCTGGCTGTGAGGACGGCCGGGGTGTTCTTGGCTGCAGCTCAGCACTAGCACCGCTTGCCACCATGGAGGAGGGCACATTTCCGCTCTGGGACATCATGACAGCTGCATTGCTCATTCTTATTAAACCTTAAAAAATAAAAATAAAAATGATCATGTTTTACACAGAAGAGAATTTTACATTTTTTTTTAATACAAAAAAAAATTATATTAGTTAATAGAGTATTTCTTTGGACTTCAAGAATTTTTTTGTCGGGAATAACCTGAGGACAGGTATCTGTCTGAACGCTCAGTTCCCCTGGTATAACACAAAGACGGGCACGCTGAAACCTTTCCTTCAGCACCAACCCTTTTAAAAGACTGCAGAGGGAAACGGCGCGGGCTGCGGAACGATTGGAGCCTGGCTGGCCGCTAAAGTCACGGAGGGAAGGTTGCAAAATCTGCTACTGAGAAGGAACCGCGGTGTGCAAGGCAGACAGGTTTCCATTTCACCTCCACCGGCTGCACCTCCACACAAGGGGGGATGTTCACCTGCTGTTACACCCTTGTGTGCGTGTCCTGCGGACCGGGAGCGAAGCCCACGACTGCCACAGGGAAGATGAGAGCAGCTGCCTTCACAGCAAACCTTCCCTCGCATGCTTTACGTTCCTCGTTAAGCATAATGATTTAATTACTGTTTAATCAGGTTCCTACAGAGGTGCAATTTCTTTCTACTCCTTCTCATCAACAGCCACACATGCATCTTACATGAACTCTGACAAAAACGACTCCCCATTTAATTGCTTTAAATCCTGTTTACTAACATAGTAATTAGTTTATTTTGCCTTATGATTCAGCTATTAAAATAAATTACATAGTAGCTTTCTTTTAACTTTTCATAAAAATCTGACTTTTGTAGTTAAAATTACTCATCATGCATATGCAATGCTCCAAAATGTAGAGTTCAATAAAACTGCACGTCTCCACAAAAGTTAATGCTCTACGATCAGATCTCAAAAGTTTATCAGAAAATAAAGAGACGAACAATGACAGTGTGCTGTCCTTCCCATCATGACAATGGATTCAATGGAAAATAAACTAAATAAAGGTTTATGCTCATTTTCACAGAGCTGGCCAAACAGAGAACGGTGGTATTTGTGCACATTTCAAAGTGAATGTACTAGACTCATCTGCTCTAACAGTCTTTGTGTAAAAAACAACCAAAATTAAAACAAAACCCCAAACACTAAACCCTCAAAAACACCAAACCAAAGCAATCTGCCCCACCCAATCACTCCAGCCTCTGTGGGACAGGATGCATCCAACTGCAGTGTACATCACGTGGGATGTGGCTTGACAGCACAGAAACAAGAACACACCTTAATTAAAACGGCAATTAAAATTCTGCAAACAATAGTTGCTATAATGAGTGAAATTTTATGATTAGCTCAGTACAAACGTGTATAAAGTTTGTAAGTGTTGAAGTGTATAAAGGCAAACAAACAAAAACCAAAGGAATTTACCTTGTCCCCCTTGCACGGGAAACCCCGTCTCCATCCGCACGGCGCTGCCCGCTCCCAGGGGCCCGTTGATCCGCACATCCTGGCTCCGGCTCTGAGCTAAAGCCAGATTGATAGCGCCTTCCCCTAGAGGAACGCACACGGGTGAGCTGAGCGGCATTCGGAAAGGCAGAACACAGCTGCTCTCAAAAGGACATTTAAAAAATGCCAAGGAAGGAAGAACAAACTAGAACACGCACCTTCGAAAGACAAGGTTACGCATCGTAACACCTTCGCCTGGATTTCAATTTTAGGAAAAACAAACATCACGACAAGCATTAAATGCCCTCAGTTCCATCCTGAGTGTGCTCTTGGACAGTTCTCCAGAAGGGATATTTTAATTGTGAAATCCACTGAAAACTTGTTTTAAAGAAAGCCTCATATGAAACAATTAAGAGGAAAAAAAAAAATCAGAGCACATTTTGCTAACTAACACTGAGAAAATATTTTTCATGAGGTTTTCTGATGCTCAGAGGATTTTACAGAATATCACAGAATGGTTTGGGTGGGAAGCGACTGGCAAAGCCCATCCAGCCCAACCCCCCTGCCAGGAGCAGGGACATCTCCAACCAGATCAGGTTGCTCAGAGCCCCGGCCAACCTGGCCTGGAATGTTTCCAGGGATGGGGCATCCACCGCCTCTCTGGGCAACCTGGGACAGTGCTCCACCACCCTCAGGGTAAAAAATCCCTTCCTTATGACCAGTCTGAATCTCCCTCCCTCTATTTTAAAGCCATCACCCCTTGTCCTGTCACCCCAGGCCCTGCTGAAGAGTCTCTCCCCACCTTCCCTGCAGCCCCCTTTGGGCACTGGGAGCCGCTCTCAGCTCTCCCCGGAGCCTCCTCTTCTCCAGGCTGAACAGCCCCAGCTCTCCCAGCCTGGCCTCACAGCAGAGCTGCTCCAGCCCTCTCAGCATCTGCGTGGCCTCCTCTGCACCCTCTCCAACAGCTCCACGGCCTTCTGATGTTGGGGGCTCCAGAGCTGGACGCAGCGCTGCAGGGGGGTCTCACCAGAGCGGAGCAGAGGGGCAGAATCCCCTCCCTCGCCCTGCTGCCCACGCTGCTGGGGATGCAGCCCAGGATGGGGTTGGTTTCTGGGCCACAAGCGCACATTGCTGGCTCACATTGAGGTTCTCCTCCACCAGCACTCCCAAGTCCTTCTCCTCAGGGCTGCTCTCCATCCATTCTCTGCCCAGCCTGGATTTGTGCCTGGGATTGCCCCGACCCAGGTGCAGGACCTTGCACTTGGCCTGGTTGAACTCCATGAGGTTGGCACGGGCCCACCTCTCCAGCCTGTCCAGGTCCCTCTGGATGGCATCCCATCCCTCCAGCGTGTCGACGGCACCACAAAGCTTGGTGTCATCGGTGAACTTGCTGAGGGTGCACTCTGTCCCACTGTCCATGTTGCCGACAAAGATGTTGAACAGGGCCGGGCCCAACACAGACCCCTGAGGAACACCACTCATCACCGATCTCCACCTGGACATGGAGCCGTTGACCACCACTCTCTGAGTGCGGCCATCCAGCCAACTCCTTATCCACCCAGTGCTCCGTCCATCAAACCCATGCCTCTCCAGTTTAGAGAGAAGGATGTCGTGTGGGACAGTGTCAAATGCCTTGCACAAGTTCAGGCAGATTACATCAGTTGCTCGTCCCTTGTTCACCGATGCTGTCACCCCGTCACAGAAGGCCACCAAATTGGTCAGGCACGATCTGCCCTTGGTGAAGCCGTGTTGGCTGTCACCAACCACCTCCTTGCTCTCCATGTGCCTTAGCATGGTTTCCAGGAGAATCTGCTCCATGACCTTGCCAGGCACAGAGGTGAGGCTGATCGGCCTGGAGTTCCCTGAGTCTTCCTTGTTCCCCTTTTTAAAAATGGGGGTTATGTCCCCCCTCTTCCAGTCATCGGGGACCTCACCAGACCACCACGACTTCTCAAATACGATGGACAGTGGCTTAACAGCTTCGTCTGCCAGTTCCCTCAGGACCCATCAGATCCCACGGACTTGTGCACCTTCAGGTTCCTCAGATGCTCCCAAACCTGCTCTTCTGCTACAGTGGGTGGTTCTTCATTCTCCCAGTCCCTGCTTGTGCCTTCTGCGACTCGGGTGACATGGCTAGAGCCCTTGGTGGTTAAAACTGAGGCAAAAAAAAGTCATTGAGTACCTCAGCCTTCTCCATGTCCTGGGTAACCATGTCTCCTATTTCTTTCCGGAGAGGAACCACATTCTCCCCCTGCTCTTCCTTTTATCCCCGACGTACCTAAAGAAGCTTTTCTTGTTGCCCTTGACATCCATGGCAAGATTTAATTCTATCAGGGCTTTTGCCTTCCTTACTTGATCCCTGCCACTCAGACAATCTCTCTGCCAGGCTACCTGTCCTTGCTTCCACCCTCTGTAGGCTTCCTTCTTGGTTTTGAGTTGGTCCAGGAGCTCCTTGTTCATCCATACAGGCCTCCTGGTGTTTTTGCCTCATTTCCTCTTTGTTGGGATGCATCATTCCTGAGTTTGGAGGAGGTGATCCTTGAATATCAACCAACTTTTCTGGGCCCCTCTTCCCTCCAGGGCTGTACCCCATGGCACTTTACCCAGCAGATCCCTGAGGAGACCAAAGTCTGCTCTCCGGAAGTCCAGGGCAGAGAGCTTGCTGTGTGCCCTCCTCACTGCCCCAAGGATCTCAAACTCCACCATCTCCTGGTCACTGAAGCCAAGGCTGCCCTTGAGCTCCACATTCCCCACCAGCTCCTCCTTGCTGGTGAGAACAAGGTCCAGCGTAGCACCTCTCCTCGTTGGCTCCTCTGTCACTTGGAGAAGGAAGTTACCATCCACACATTCCAGGATCCTCCTGGGTTGCCTGTGCCCTGCTGTGTTGTCCTTCCAACAGATACTGAGGTGGCTGAAGTCCCCCATGAGGACCAGGGCTTGTGACTGTGAGGCTGCTCCTATCTGTCTAGGATTTTCAGCTCTCATTTTTATTATTAAACCTGTTCTTGAAAGAATAGGAAAGCCTTGATCTATATCTTCACTACAGTCATCTCCCAAATTACTAAACTGGAAGTTTTGCAGTATTAACCAAGTACACAAAATCGCTTGTTGAGTGTACTTAAATGTTAGCGTAACGCCTTTGGAAGCAAAATAGGCGTGAAGTACCTTCAATCTGAACTGAGAGAATTCCCAGGTCGCGAAGCTGTTGGTTGTTATTCTGAGCCAGGATGCGCAGGCGCTCAGCAGCTTCCCGGGGTATATTGAAGGTAACGCGGACGCTGTTCCAAGGCTCTATCTTCTGCAGTTTTAACTTGTTGGATTCTTAAAAGAAAAACAGTCAGAGTCAGTGCAAAGGCAGTTTTCTAACATGTATGATGAAATAACCTGGTGGAAAAGCACGGCTGAAAAAATTGAAATAATTATTTGGCTTTGGAAATGATCAGTGGTCAGTCTCAGACACAGGAGATTTCTCCAGCACAGGCGTACAGGTACCGCCAAAGCACTTCAGGTACCTTCCAAAAGTCAGCAATATAAAACCCACTCAGTCGATAACCAATGCAACAGCCAGCACAATCACCTGATAATACCACTCAAAAATGGAAACATGCTGTGGAGAAACTACTTTGGAAAGAGATGAAAATATCTAATAAAAGAGATTGAGTAAATCTGTTAGGGAAGCAGATGAAAAAACTGACCGCAAGAACGAAACCCTCGCTCCTGAAACACTTGCTTTACAAATGCTTGTGAAACCATCTATTTTTCAGAAGGCCAGTGTCAATCTTAGCAGACTAACATATTATTTAGTTTTTCTGAACAGGTATGGTCAATCCACTGAAAAAAAAAAGTGCAAATTGAAGTCATACCAAACATTTAATTACAGGTTTTCTGAAAACCTATTCTACACACGAGTGTTTCTCTGTAGGTCAGATGTTTCAAAAGCAAGAGCCGGGAACTAGCAAAAAAGGCAGGGCAGTCCTGTTGGATATGCTTGTCTGAAGTGGGACCCAACTAAATTATTGCTACAAAATGCATTTAAGGATAATTTAAAAAAATATTTCTAATACAGATTTATAAGCTTTTAGTTTATAGCTTTCTGAAAAAGAAGTCCCTCTGGAAAGAGCAAACGTAGGCCCAAATTTTAATCAGCCAGTTCTTCCACCCTAACATCTGATGTCCTAAAGCTTGCTAACTTTTTGATTCTGAAGAATATGTCATTAAAGAATGACCACTCACTCTTACTGAGGACTCTCTCTTACTGAGACTCACCAAGTCTCTTCTGTTGCTACAGCAATGGTATTATTAAGTTGATCCTCTTTCCACCTTCAAACATGGTTTTGGCTGGAAACACGACAGGAGTAGTTTTAAAACCTCCTTTTGTGGAGGTTTGAACAGTCCTATATTTACTGTTATTAATGTTCCAATATCTTACATATAAAATTGCATCGTCACTTTCAGTATTCTAGATATTAGCAGCCGAGTTTCTCGTTTTTCAAACATGGCATCTGCTCAGCCTAAACCATGTTATTTACTAACCTGACATTCTGAATATCCCGGTTTGCTTTCAATCAGTTTAACTAACTTGTCAGATGGATAATTTGCAAATTAATTTGACACTGATTTTGAAAAGCTGCTTTCTCAGCTGAGGTCTGAATCACGTTTATTAATCCTGCCATTAATATTTATAACAAACCCAGCGTGCAGACGCCTCCGTACAACAAAGGCCACTCCGTACAGCTCCAGAGCAAACTGGTTTCCATTCAAACACTACACAGTTCATCTACAGTACCACATGTATCCTTTCACACCAGCAGCTAGCTGTCAGTTTTATGCCTACTTCCAACTGTTTATAAGATACAGCTCCTAACAGTGGTATTTCTTCACAGTATTTTTGTCTTATCCCAGGCAAGGACCCTGACAACCGACCCCAGAGCCGCTGACTGCGACTGGACAAAAAGGGAACAAAAGAATACAGTGTCAGAGAAAAATCACTTTGGTTATTCACAAGTCATAGGCTATTTTTCTGAAAAGGTATTTTACATTATTGAAAAAACAAGCAATTCAATGCACATTTTAAAACCTAATCTAGAAAATGAGTTTTGTTTGAACACAAAGACTGCCTGCCTGAAGAAGAAAGGTGGATTCTTCATTGTACGGTGTTATTTCAGCAGAAGAGCAGCGTGCTGGGATGGCGACCTACAGTTCCCAGGAACAGCTTGGCTCCCAAACAGCAGAAAGAGGGAGAGAGCGAGCGTGTAGGCAATGACACGGCTCTTACACCGCACATCCACGACACCACGCCAACTCAGATCAGCGCGACTGCGGTCCCAGTCTCCAAGGCTCTTCTGGTTACGTGCTCCTGCCACTGCTCTTAAGACAACCTGCCTGGCTTCATCTCTTCCATAGCAAACCACGCTCATGGCAACACGCGAAGCCGTTAACCTGACCATTCAGTAACATCGGGTTGAGGGGCGCTGCTGGGGAAGCTGGTGGTGGGGAGGGAGCACATCACTGAGCCAAGGACACTGACCCAAACCATCCCAGCGCTGCCCTCCCGCCAAGGGAGAGCTGCTCTTCAGAAAGGTTCTACTCGTAACAAGCAAGACCACAGAACCGAGCAGCTACGCGTAATCATCGTAAGGCCCTTGGCAAAGATGCTCAGACAGCGATGATGTCTTTTTCCAGGTCTAGATGTGCCGGTAAAAGATGTTATTGTCCCCAAAGCGCGTTATCACTCACTAGCTAGACAGTTGTCCCCAGGCCTCGGTGGGCATACAGGGGAACGTGAGAGCGCTCCACGTCCCTCATCAGAAAAAATAAAGAAATTGGGCAGCGTAGGTCAGTGTAGCAGCAAAGGGGCACTTATGTCTTCAATTGACAGAGAGTGAACCAATCCTCAGACAGACTGCAGTGGTTTAAATTGGATGGTTTTGGTAGCAAAAAACACCTCCTCTGTGGACAAGCCTGGTTTCACTGTCATGTAACACAGCAATGTGTAATGGAGGGAAATGAAAGAGGGGAAAAAACAAGTAAAACATGGGAAACTGAATGGGAAATGAAGTCATTAATTAAATCAGTTTTAAAGAATAAAACAACTACAGAAACCCGTACTCCACATCTGAGAAGAGCAGCTCCCAGATTCACTATGAAAAACTATAACAAATCCTACTACAAACTAACTAAAAAACAATATAATCTATTTCTTTGTACAAGCACTCTGACTACGTAAATAAATATTTTTAAGGACAGTTTAAAAAGGCAAGAAAGTACTTTACCCATGTGTAAAAGGCCAGGCACATTCTCCAATATGATATCCAGTTTCTGCTCAAAGTCTCTGTCACCTATATTTCCTTTAAAAGCTACAAAGATTGTGGAATCCTCAGGAGCAGCCTCCTGTTTCAGTTCATCTTCCTCCAGTCCTGAATCAAAATCCACCTCCAAGTCTTCCATAGCTGAGGAGTACAAGGAGGCATATGTATCTTTTAAGTTTGGTAAGCCATCCAAAACCATTGTTTCCAACAATGGGAGCCTGTCAGATGTTAAGACGATGCTTGGAAGGGAAAAAAAAATATAATTATGATGAGTATAATAATAAGTGTGTAAAAACATTAACAAGTGCTTTCAATGGCAAGTAAGATCACTGACAGAAAACCTACCGGGTGACCCAGTGCTAGGGTTTGCGAGACAAACTGTGCGACTCCGAAAACGGTGGCCATTGCAGTACCCGAGCTGTTCGTCCACCAGAACAAACAGAAGTGGTTTCCTCACAGCATCCTGCTGTATGTGACTTGAGAAGTGTTCCAGTTCACCTAAACGACAGTCAGGTAGAAAGGAGGAAAAAAAAAAAAATAGTAAGAAAATCAATTACATTCATCTCCGTATCGTACAGGGGACAAGCGTGCACCCAGTACCAACGCTGCAGGGCCTGACTGTCAGGGAATTGTAAGACTCACGGCAACACTTTACTTATAGAAAGACAGGAAAACCCATCAAATTTAGTTCCAGGGACTGCAGATGCAACAGTCACTCCTTTGTCCAGCAAAGCAGCAAGAAGTAAGCAGCAGTAAGAAAGCCTTAGCCTTTTTCCTAGAAGTCTGTACAGATTTAGGTGTTTTCGGCTGCTTAGGCACGTTACAACCTGAAATGTGCTCCCCCTATGCCAGCCCCCAACTCCCCCCACGCCCCTGCTGAGCTTGGACAAGAATGAGTTCAGTACATCAGGTCACTGGTTTTCACTTTATAAAATGCTCGACTTTGCAATACAATTCACTTGTCACCATGACAGTAATCGAAGCTGTCACTGCACAGAAGTACCACCAGAAGTAAGTTATCCCTACGTGTACGGTGAGCAACACCAACGTTTAGGTAAGACAACATTTTCCACTCCAACACAACTGTTACAAGGGCCACGGCGCTAACTCCTCCAGACGAGACCTCCGTTCCCACGCTCAATGCTTTGCAAGTATCGCTAAAACGTTTAAAACCGTCTACACCAACAGCCAAAGCTGATGTCAAAACCAAAAAAGGGACCTGTTCCTGACCACCGCTGCCAAAAACAAATCAACTCAACAGCCAGGACTGTCGAGACCCCCTAACTCCAAAGCTGTCGGTACTCAGCACAACCCACCCAAAACGTTCCGTTCGGGATGACAGACCCTTGAAGAGACACAGACTGGGGTTTTGGCGGAGGTTCAAGTTCCCAACACAAATTAAAACCACAACTCTGAGACTATAGGTGAGCTGCTGATCCTGGCCAGAAAACAGCCTTTTTAAATTAAAAAGATACAGCTACGTTAGACAAGCTTAGAGCCAGCTCTACGTTGTGTGCACAGCCGCATCACGTTGCTGAAGGGACAATATCACCAACGGAAAAACAAGGACTGGGCAGTCACAAGGCACCCTCAGCTCTGGGCCAGGTCTCTACGCGCACTCTTACTGCAATTTTATAAAATACATTCTCTGTTCTCCTTTGCAAGCCGACACCGCACGAGGCAGGCTAAATGGCATTACAGAATAATCACCTATTTTACATACAGTTACTGTCCTCACACTGTGGCACCAGGCCTTCCTTCTCAAACACCACTCCAATCTCGGATTAAAAACAAAGCTAATTTTGTCTCACAAGCTCTTCAGCAGTCCTGCGACAGAAAAGGAAGTAAAAATGTTTCCCAGTCACTGATCTATTTCCAGAGTGCGTTCATAAGTAACTTACTATTACCATGGAAATTTTAAAGATGGGGAGTAGAGACAGAAATGTAAAAAAGTCATTACCAAGGGAACACGGAGAGAATCAAATCTGCTTTCTTCCCCACAAGACTCCTTGCTGGCCAGCTCTGCATCTAAATTACAGGTCTGAGTGTCTGGCACCTCCATCAAGGTAAACTACTTGGTTTCATGTCAGGTGCCCGGAAAATGAGAATCACAATTAATAAGTCTCTGTGAAAAGCTGTTTTAATCAATTTTCACACATAATTTCTTGGACAGTGAACTTCCTTACCAGAGCTGGCTTTACACCAACCAGGAGAGAATTCCTTCTCCTTCTGCATTCCTACGTCATTCCTTGTACATACACTGACTTTAGAGAGAAAGGAGCTGGGAGTCCTACACAAAAAATCTTTTCAAGGACCGAGCACAGTCATGCTGTGCACTGAATGAGGCAAGCATCCCGTGAAATACAAGCACCATACTTTGAAAAACATTACACAGAAAATTATTTATCTGAAAATCTTGAGTAAGTTTATCAGGGAGAGAAATCTCAGCTCCATATAGAGGCTCTTGCATGTTGAAAAAGTAAAAGTACTTGGAGAGGATGAGGTGTTCCACCTGCAGCAAGAAACACGAGTACTTCTGACAATCCCTGACACCAAAGAAAAAAATTTCTCTATAAGAACACAAAAACGTCAAATCTTTTTTTTTTAATCAAAATGTTGGAAGCATCCATCTTCTCTGTGGAAGAGCAGAAGATTGCTTAAAGGGTGGTTTTAAAGACTTTATGAAAACGCTGCAGCTTAGACCAGATCCCACCAGCCTCGCCCCAACGTGCCTAAATCTGACAGGATTTGCTGAACTGATGGCCCTTCATGAACACTGTTACAGCACAGCTTGCTAAAGCCCGAAGGACCACAGGCCCTGTTTCGTTTAACTCAGAAAATCACAGGATTGCTTGAGTTAAGAAAAAAAAAAAAACAAGATTGAGCTTTTAATTTTACTTTCTGGATAAGAACATGTAGCTACAGCTCCCTTCGTGGTTTTTTTGTTTCAGATCACACTCCTCAAGGATCTCTGCTACATTCACCTGCCCCCTCTCCCTCTCAAACACACGCAGTTTAGCCCGTTCCTGCGTTCAGGTGCAATTTATCTCAAGTATGACAGGAGGAAGTAATGACTCGCAAAATCTTCCTCTTCAGACGCACGCCGTCCGTCTCAAAGCAAATGAATCCCAGCTGCATCCCTTGTCCTAACAAATTCTGTAATCTCCTGGTTCTAGGGTTGACTTCCATAAATCACGAGCCAGCACGTGACCGTAATTAGTGCGTACCTTCGCTCAACGCTCTTCCACATAAACACATAAGCACACACAGGTAAAGCTCTGGTCATCCAGCGACGCCTGGAAACTAGCTGGACACCCAGAGCGTCTCTGAGGAGAGACACCCACACCTGAGCCATCTGCACAGCCGCACCACGTTTCACGGACCTGAGCTCACGTGGCAGCACAAAGAGGTTTCCGAATATCGTCCTCCGTTCAAAGGACACGCATGGCCTCCTTCCTGCCCCCGCACCCTGCTGTTTCAGAGTTTCCAATTTGATATTTCCCGTTACACAACCGTTTCTGGAAACTCGGAGCAAGTCCAGTGCTACCACGTGGCAACCATCTACCCATGAGCCTGGCCTGGGACAGGCTACAGCAGCACAAAAAGCGTTAGGCCTGTTCAGTACAAAGTTGTCTTTTTCAGTACAGTCTAGTTATTAAAAATATGCAACTGAAGTAAGAGAGGTGAGGAGAAATAGCCTGATAACAGACTAACAACCAAAATGCACCTGGAATGGAATGGCTGACCTCTGGGGTTAAAAAAAGCAAAGAAAGGAAAAAAAACCAACCAGTATCTTTGTATCCTCATCCCAGGACCCACTCAACTGATCCAAACTTAGGGTTATGTCCATTTGTCTCACACAGAACTTGAAGCCTTGCTTTCTTCTAAGCACTGCACTACACCAAGTGCGTAAAGCACAACAAGGCTTTGTCCAACAACTCGTCTGAGGTTTTCTGCGACACAGTCTATTGATTTACAAGTTGTTTGTACATTTCGGGCACTCAGAATAAACACTTTCACAACTTCTGTCACACCAGAACATGCACTCTCTCAAAACAAACATGCAGGGAGGCCAATTAAATAAAAAGTACTAAAATCCTGCTCTATGCCTGAAAAAGTACTCTTCCAAATTACAGAAAAGACTGGAAAGGGTGAGAGCAGAAGGAAGGATGGACCAATGTCCTTCACTGGCAGACGGCAGAAGTCAGCACTGAGAAGGGTCCTCGTCCTCACGCTGACCACCACTCAAAGCTGCAAGAGGGAAGAGGAAGAAAAATCTGTCTCGTTTCTGGACTACAATCAAGTCCCTTGGGGAATCCAGAACGGAGAGCGAGGAGAAAAAGCCTTTGACAGCAGTAGCAACATGATTTCCACAGGATATAAAACCTTCCTTGCTTCTGCCTTCATTGAAAAATTATTTTCAAGCAACTTAATACAGGGGAAAGAAAAAAAAAAAAAAAAAAAAAAAAAAAAAAAGCAGCATGTCTTGAACAATACACTAAAAAAATTTCTTGTTTCCTTTGTTTTAGGTGCTGGTGAGAAAATACATAAGGGTCTTTATTAAGTTTTCCAAGATGGGGACAGAGGAGGTTTAGCACTGCCAGAACACTGTTGAGAAGATGGTTTTCTCTTAATATGTAACACACAGACGCACGCACCCACACGGGCATACTTCTAAAGCGTGCCACCCATAAAACCCAGAAACACTGATCATAACACTGCTTTTATTGCAAATTTGTTAACAGTCTATTATCCTCCTACAATTGTGGCCTAGCATAGTGACCTTGGAGCTCGTTACATCTGCCCAATAAATACACCTGTACACACAGGGCCATCGTATGATACAGAGATTAAAATGACATAATTGGTTTTGGCTAAAATACACAAAACGCACAAGTGTCATACTGTTACACAAGGAGACTAAATAAGGCTGAGAATCACTGTTACAATATGAAAGAACACCTAAAAATAAACTTAAACATGCAGTAAAAATCCCTCTGAAACAACTTAGCCGGGGCAGTTCTGGTCACTCAGAACTAACTTTGCCATTAGAGACAGACACCACCACGAACCACCTCAGCTGTCCTCTCTGGGAGGAAGGTCTGAGAGCAGCTACAAACCTGCCGGCAGACGCCCGTACCCCTCTGGGGCAGCCTGAAAAGTCAGCCCTGGAGACAGCCCGGCCCCTCAAACACACACAAACGTCACGGGCAAGGCCCTGGTCGTTAGGGGGAGAATACATAAGAGGAGATATTCATCACATGCTTATTTTACCTACCAAAACAAATTCCAAAACTTCAGTATTTTGTGGCATGCAACAGGTCTTCAGGTAATTCCAGACCAGCAAGCATGGTCAAAAAGTAACTCCCAAAAATGTAATCCTGAAAGAAAACCATCACGTTTCATCAGACAATGATGCAAAATAACAAAAATACTGAACATAACAGTGAATACCTTGATTTTCAATACGCAGTTTTGCACCAAATCCAGTAATGGAAAAGGCACGTGTTACTATATTCAACCATTAACAGCAAAACCTGAGGATCTGCAAAAATCAGCCTTTCATTATAGGCAAAAAACTGAGTACTTCCTGTGGCTGGAAATAACATTTTACTCTTCTAAACAGGACAAGTTTTATCTACAATAATGTATGTATTTAAGTCTTAAGATAAACTCTTCTAGATTAAGCTCTCCTTCAGAAAGGAGACGTTTGCACAGCCAGGATGCACTTCAGTTCATCCTGAGCAAGCGCCTAAACTGGCCCAGGTTTAAGCTCGTTCCAGAAAGGCGTTAGGAGCCCACGCGGCCACCTCAGACCGGTATTTTTATTGCAGGTGGCCAACAAAGCCCGGTGAATCCAACCCCGGAACCTGCTCCTGTCCACGGTCTCATCAAATTAAGTCAAACCTCTCAGGGTAATGAAAACACAGCAGTAAAGCGAATGGCTCCAGCGAAAACAAAACACCGCCCCTCAAATCAAGACGATTTTTATTAACATCCCAGCGCTGTTTGCGACGCAGGTTTTCTGCTGACATGCCAGCCTGCTCACCAGCGAGGAAGGGGACTACCCAAAAACAAACTGGGGAAGCAGAAGAGGGAAGACTCAGAAACACAAAGCAGAAATTTGCTGTCTTCTGTCCAGACGACAGAGTAAAATGGCTTGGTACTGTGCCATAGCCTCTGCACCTCTGCCAGCCCAGCAGCTCCCAGGGAAGGAAAGCGTGTTCCCAATAAATGAGCTCACACACGCTTGGTAGCTCTTTTAACAGTCGGCTGACACTTTTCAACCTCTGGTGTCTTCTGCTGTTTCTAAGCAAGCACCATCAGCGCGGTACCAGGCAGACGACCCGAGCGGTTCAGTCACAAGCAGTCACTTGGCCGTTTACAGCCATGCACAAGGCTGCCTAAACCCCGCGACCGCGCACCACGCCGACAAGCAAAACCTAAACCGGAAATACGGAATTTTAAAGTCATTCATTAAGTGTAAGCCATATAAAAAAGCATCCACGTTCTATAGCAGATACTGCATTAGTTCTGTTTTTTCACCCTTTTTACAAAAGGATGTTCCATAGACTATTTTAGATGGCCTCAAATTGAGCCATGTAACAAACATGGCTGGTTATCTCCAAAGCTGTGCTAAGAGTTCACGAGAAAGAACAATCCTCACTCGGCCCCAAAGCTGACAGAAACCAGTCCCCATCCAAACTGTCTGTGCCTCAGGCAAGGCAGGGGTAAGAGCTGAGATGTGGCTGAAGGGTGGGGAGCTGGAGAGAAAAATCATCTGAACTCCTCGGTGCAAGGAACCGGGTTTAAATTAGAGGGAGGTAGATTTAGATTGGATATTAGGAAGAAATTTTTCACAATGCGAGTTGTAGAGCACTGGAACAGGTTGCCCAGAGGCGATGGATGCCCCATCCCTGGAAACATTCCAGGCCAGGTTGGCCGGGGCTCTGAGCAACCTGATCTGGTTGGAGATGTCCCTGCTCCTTGCAGGGGGTTGGACTGGGTGGGCTTTGAAGGTCCCTTCCAACTCTAGCCACTCTATGATTCTATGAACCGCAGCGCTTTTTGGTCTCCAGTTCTCCCTTCTGAGGGGAGGGGCGACCCTCCCTCACCGTGCGTGGAGGGTATGCGACATTCTGCGGACACCCAGCTGCTCCACAGAAGAGAGGACTGGGGAGGACGGGCTGCCCTAGCAAGCTCCAGTAAGAATCCGAGGATGGTCAGCCCGGGCGATGGGAAGGAGAACAATTTGCTGCTGCTGTCTGCATTCCTGTTGTGCACATGAGACAATACCAAATTTGGTTAAGGAAAACAACTAATCAACACTGGCTCATTAACTCCAACTTTCATTACAGTAAGTTATCTGATAGAGACCTTGGAAATACCTAGAGACTGAACGCATACCTTAGCAGACACCAAGGAATCCATAAAACCACCCCGTGAAGCATTCCAGCGAAGGAAAGCGTTTTGTTTAAAGCTTTTGCTTTCTTAAACGTCAAGAAAACAAGACAGGTAAGTCTACAGGAAGGCAGGCCTCGTCCGCTCATTCCGGCACAGAACCACTCACCACTCCTCACACCGTTCTGCTGCAGCCCGTAGCCCTCAAGCATAAAAGACCTAAACCCAAGCATTTCCGACGAGATCCTGATGTATTTTGACAGCAGGTTTAGTGAAACGTTGGGTTTGTTAAAGTTTCATAAAGTGTCCAAACCCCACAACTCAGGCCAAGCTGCAATGGACACGTCTCAACTGAGCCACTCATTTTTATTTCAACAGGATTTGAGTGACGAGTCATGAGGGTTGCTTTAAAAACGAGATGATAGCTCCGGAATGAGTTTCAGCTGCAGCTGAGGTAGACATGTCGAAATTCCCACTTTTGGCTGCTGAGATACCAGCACAAGGTGGCTGCCAGTCTTCTTCTCAAGTCACAAGTTAACTCGGAATCAGCAATTTTCTTGGAAGCTATAGATGACACAGTGTAATATTTGATCAATCAATTCCCATTAGCTCAATTATTAATTTCACATGCTAAGGACATTTCCGTTTGGAAGAAACCCACCATAGCTTGTAACAGATGAACACTACGTTGTGGTTTTGTTTAGTGACAAACATTACAGGCAAAGCCCTGTTAGTTAGGAGGGAGAGCTTTGCAGAACTTTTCACAAAGGTGCCCCAAGGCAAACAGCAAACATGAGATACTCTTTAAAATCAGATGCATCTCGACAGGAAACGGGATTTAATCTTGCCTTCCAAAGGCTACAAGAAAACTCAAGCAGCAATCTAGTCATTGTTTGTGCTGGGATGAGCTTTTATCTAAACTTGAATTTAACTGCTAGCAAATCCTTCCAGGATGACATGCCCCACAGGTACTCTTTTATCACCAAATTCTCACTGAGCTTCATAAACGCCAACATAACCAGTCCAGGTACGCTTGTGATTACCAGTCCTGAACCAAGGTTTGCCTGAAAACTGCGCCTCTTGTTTATCACAATGTTCTTCCTTCTTACATGGAATGAAGTCTGGGAAATCTCACTACGTTTTTCAAATTCTGTAGTGTTATAAAGTATGAAGAAAAGATGTAAGCTAAAACAAACAGCTTCAAGGTAATTACTTTGCTATGATACACTCGATAATGAGATGACTGTTTTCCCTGACCAAAAAAAAACCAAAAACCAAACAAAAACTCAGTCTCAGCAACTCCCTGTCCCAAATTATCGCTCTACAAGAAGACAAATGAATTCTGACACGGTATCGCTTGTCTCCCGTACTTTTCAGTTTTCATACAAATCTGATCCAACCCCCTGAGCCAGGACACTAGACATCCTGAGTTTCATGCACCACCTTGAGCCAAACCTTCAGCTATCAACGCATACAAACTACGGAACACGCTGACTACGTGGCTGAAGTGCTTGGTTACCTGTAACAGGTAGTTCCTCCTGCAGAGCATCAGGGATCTGCTCTGGAGGGGACAGCGGTGTTTATAAGAGTGCAGAGACAAAATTCAAAATGTCCCTGGCGTCAGTAAAGCAAAGGTGAGCTGGTCATCCGGCCAGCAGACAGAAAGTATCTCACCTGGAGTTTGACGACACATCCTCCCTGCCAGCCAGGATTATTTCTCCCTCCACTTCTGCCCCTTAACTTTTCCCACCCTTTTCCCTCCCCTTATTTCTGCTCTCGCCCAGCATTAAGGAACAAGCTGACGCATGAACACACTTTTTGCGACGCGCAGGGTTGTCTTGCTGTTCGGTGGCCTACACACTAACAGGCGTTCTGCTTGCTCGCAGTCCCTCCCTACGGCACAGAGTTTGGATTTCTCAACAGAGACTTCACGATTTTGAAACAGACGCCACCGCCGCGCCTTCTGCCCTTTAGGGATACACTAGCGACCGGCAAAATATCCCCATTCCCAACGCAATCAAACTGCTCCGGGCATGTGAACTCTTCGGTGTCTTCAGCAGCAAACCCTTTGCCACCGCAAATGCGCTAAATTTAGTATGTCTGTGTAACTCAGTTGTAACTCCAGCTTCCACTCTAAAGCAATCAATACAGTATCAGAAAATAAAAATACACTGAAAATATGTTTAACAGTTATCAGTTTGAAATAACATCTACTACAAAGGCACGCACTCTTTGACATTGTCATATTTAAATGGAACAGAGGGTGGCATTATGACTGTTCAGCAGACTGTTCAGCAAAATACATCCCTGTATTTTCCAAGTATTGAAGCCACTGAAAAATAAAAAAACCTAACACTTGGTTTACAGATGCATGGGGCAGCCCAGATTTCTCAGGTTTCCCCCTATACAATTGGCTTTTATTTTAAGGAAGCACCTTTTTTTTTTCCACTAGAAGAGTGTAAAACTACTGCATCCATTCAAAGCCTGTTGCAAAGAACTCCTCCCTCCAAGTCTTACAGGAGAAGAGGCTTTCCAGAGAGAATGGCTGGAGAGCGCCACTGGGAGTTTTTCCAGCCAAAATCCGGAGCCTAACGGAACACCCTTCTGTAGGTTTAAAAGATTAAGAAACATCATTTCTCAACAGAAAGTCAGGTCTGCGTGCAGCCTCTCCCATTTTGATTGTATTTTTTCTCATAAGAGAGTAGGGATACAGTATTACTGTGAAAAATTTCCCGGTAAAGCCAGTTCATTTTCAAAGGAAGCCACACAGCTCGGAGAATATTTGAAGAGTGTACCAATTTCTAGCAGTCACCCTGATGTCTCGCTGTAGGTAGCCTTGAGACCGTTGTTTCTCTCTCCACAACACGCACAGAGAAGCTGCGAATATTCGCTATAACGGAAAAGAGCTGCTAAACCCAAAAGTTGTGGTTATTAGACATGGTGAGCTTTTCTGAAAACGCTCACTTGTTCTCTGCGGTCGTTTTCTCAAATGGGAAATGCTGAAAGATGCTTTAG
>WHYT01015296.1:258595-281429 GCA_009806455.1 Tetrax tetrax | reverse complement strand
GCATAAGTGTTCCACAATGATTTCTAGGTAAACAATACGGATAAAATCTGATATTTTTCATAATCTAATATAATTGTTCAATTTGCAACTTAATGAATGCAGGAAAAGCACCTTTCTTATTCATAGTTTAGTCACCACAAAACAAATGTTGTTAATCTTTTGTTTATTATTCTGTAATCCATTTTATATAAATATTTGGATTGTATAATGATACACTATAGACTCAAATGTCAGTAAATTTATTCTTATGCCATATATAAAAGCACACAAAAATGAATAAAATAAGTAAGAAAGAGGACCTGAATAATCTCTAAAAGCTACTTTCATATGCTATTGTTTTGCATTTTATATATTCTACACAAATATTCCCCCAAAAAATGTACAGAGCATAATATAGTTATTACAGGCAACAGAATGTCACATTAATCATATGAACCCACACTATTACAGACCATTATTTACCCTATAGACTTTCTCTTGCTGTATCATAATCCTGCACTTTTATTGTAAACATAAGCTTAATAATGAGTTTTCTCTTCTACAGCTTTCTGATTATGACTATTATGTTATTGCCTATTTCAAAGTTCATACGTCGGAACAGTCAGCTGCAATTTGGTTTTATATCTACTTTAAAGTATATATTTTGTAAGGGATTTCAAATCTGTTAGTTTGTCTCTAGTCTTTCATTTGAGTAGAAAATTTATCTGGGATATATTATAACTGTTTCCTGGGTTAACTGGATCCTAGATGTGTCAGAGACCTGCAGTGTCATGTCCCCTTGGACAAAGCACTTAAATCTTTCTATACTTCTGCTCATTGTATTTAAAATTATATAATATTTCCATTGACTAGTGCTGTTTCAAAGGAAGTTAAAACATATGTAGTTACATTTTGCAACTAATCCTTTTGTTACAATTTATGTAATTGCCAGCTTACAGTACATAACTGTTAATTAAAATAATTGTGGCTTAGAAGACGATACATCCACCAGCAGTAAAGGCAACATGCCCTTCGAACCTGGGCTGTTATATGATTCTGTGATTCTAAAAAGACAAAATCAAACACAAACCATAAATGGCAGGTTTGAAGTAGATAACTATGCTCCTTTCTAACACACAACCAGAAAGCCAAGGAAGGTCCAAAGGAAGTAGAAAAGAAAGAATCTACATTCACCTATTATCCCCTTTTTCCAAAACCAGACACATGTCACAGTCCGACAAGAAAATCAGTGCCTCTGTCAGCACTATGACCATTTTGCTCAGCTTGGAAATAGCTCCTGAAAGATGAATAGCTCAGTATGATTTGGACAGCAAAGCAGGCCCGGCCACAGAAGTAATATCGTTACTTTCTCTTCCTCATCATACAGAAGGGACTCTTGCCATTGAACAAACCTTAATTAAAATACGCAACTAGTTCTGAGGAGTTAAGGGGCAGCAAGCCAAATCCAGGGTGCTGAGGTATAGGGGAATCCTTCTGATAACCTCCATGGCCTTTGGATCATACCCTGTTTGTCCTGGACAGTTAGGAAGGCCTGGGATTTTTTTCCTGCAGTAGAGGTTCTGATTATTCCTGATAGATTAGAAATACTCTAAAAGTAGCATTTGATCATTGATATATATAAGAGGCTTTACCATAACTTCATACTTACCCAGAAGATATTTTGAAAATGCTGTTCTTGGAAATTGTCAACTCAGAATGAAAAAATAAACTGAACAATTTGTTGAAGAAATTGCAAATTATTGGACTTGTCTGCTAAATTAAACTTACTTTAAAAACATGATCCCTTTGGTAACTATTATCTACACATAAATTATCTACACAATAACAGCTTTCCTAAACATGTTTCAGTTCACAGTCCCTGTTTGAAGAGTAGTATTATTACCTTCATGTTGTGGGCTGAACTACGACACTTCAGTAAGTATCAGATAGTATCATGGAATTTAATTTGGTGTACTTGATTCAAACATCCTAATTCAAAATTATTCCACATCAAAACCACTCATTTCTCTCAAAAAAAAAGTGTTGAAAAAGGAAAGTGATTTAAAAAAAAATAAATCACAATCTGCTGACATGTCTTTTAGAATTCAAAGTTAAATATGTATTTTTCTTGGCATATACTTGACACATGGCCTTACGTTTTCATAAGATGCAAGTTGTACAAACTTTGCTGATTTGTTTACACTTATACAACATTTAACTCAATAGGTAGATGTTTGAAAATGAAGAGCTTGCAATGTTTTACATATCCTGAAAAACAGCTTGGATTTTGGTTTAGTTCCCTAAAAATACTCAGTCACTTAGTAACTAGTGCTTCTGTGTCAGTAAAGCATTTCCATTTCATTTAATAATATCTTCCTTCTGAATTCCAAACATATTTTAAACATTTTACCAAGGAGGCTTACACTGGAATTAAAATATTACAACTTTATGTTATTTTGTCATTAAATGCAGAATCTGCTCAACTCAATCAATCCTCCCATAAACAAGCTGAAAAATGATTTTCAGAAGTACTTATGTTTAAATAGAATTTTTAGTTAGAGGAAAAAATACCTCCTTAAATGGTACCCAAAAATGTAGGTTATGTATGTATATTTGCCTCTATTTATGCAAAATATCAGTTAGCATTAATGAAGTGCGTTTTCATCTGTGTAAAATAACAGATGTTCTGAATGGCAATTTATCTGTCCTAATGTTTATGCCATAGACATCTACCTCCAAGGAATTCATCCTAGGCACTTTTTCTAGTCATTGGAGAGAAGCAGGCATCTCATCCTAACGCTGACCAGATTAACTGTGTTTGAGAAGTGCTAATTTCTTTCTGTCAAATGGCATTTACCGTTACCACCCTGTTCATCTACAATGCGGTTACCTGAAGTTAAGTGAGAAGGGCTCTTTTTTGTGTCCCTGCTACTTTGTCACCATTACTCCTTAGCCAACATAAGCTGAGCTTCTGGCAAAGGCAGTGTACTTCTGAAGAGCACTGTATAAACTAATACATCGGGAATATTTTGGGAAGATAGAATTTAAAATTTAACCCACTTATCAAGTTATACAAAGAAAAAAACAAATCTTTGACTTACTGTTAGTGTCCAGTGGATTTCTATCCCTGCTAAAAATTTTTAGATTATTTGAGGAGTATAGCCCTTTTGCTGCAAGCTTTACAATGTAGAACATAAAGAGGGTAACAAAGGCATTCATCAAACAACATTTAATGGATTTAGCGCTTTCAGGGGCAAAAAGGAAAAAAAAAAAAAGCGTATCACCAACTCAGAAAAATCAAATCCAATAAAATAGTTGTTCTTTGTTAACAAGGAGGCGTAGGAATTACTCTCATGGGACACAACTCATATGGACCAGCAAGCAGATTAAGCAATAGTTTCACCGATCCTCTTCTTCCTATAGAGTTTGTAATAGGGAAAAGTGCAAGCTGCATTCTTATTTTCCAGCCACTCTTGTAGCATCAAAAGACCTCCCAGTACTGTGTCCTTGGGAAGTCCAGGGATTCTCTGCTGCGCTATTTTTTTTAAAAGCCAAAAGACTAAGTCATAATTAATTTCAAAATATTGTCTTTGGAGAGCTTCCTGTGAAACATATACATTACACTGGAGGCAGCGTAGTGAATAAATGGGATGAAATGGTAGTTAACAAGTACACTTCTTTCTCATTGGTGCTTATAAAACATAATTAAACCCATCTTATCTTACAAAACATCATCATGGATAGTGCTTCCAATTTCACTTCTGGCAGAAGTTGTCTGACTATAGGCTTTTAGTATACAACAATGACCACATCACTAGATTTTATTACCCTATTTAAAAACCTTGTAACAAAAGATGAAGATAATCCTTACAAGAAGATTCAACATTAGTGTTAAGAGCAAAATGTTCAAGAAGCGAGGAGGGATTATAAACAGATAACCTTGTAAAGCTCCTGATGGGAAAATCTTGCTTGTGTGAAAAGTAAATGACTGAAGTTCCCTGTATTATCTCTGAGAGTATGCAGAAAACGCCAGCTATCACCTGAGACCTCAGACCATAGCCTAAATCCCCAGCTGGTATAAATTACTAACTTAGTGATGCTGAAATACTCCAGTGAAAGATGTAATAGAAAGTATCTATGACTAGCAAAAATGCAAAGCTGTAGTCACGTGTTTTCTTCTCTAGATTGAAACTGAAGATTTTTATCCCTTTTCCCACATGTATATAAATATACTGTTGTTCTCAGCCAGACAACCTAATGTAGCAAAGATGATTAAACATGCAAACTATGCTAGTGCTCAGTCTTGCCTACATATTCAAGTATCTGAAATTTCAAATTTTAAACAGCTGATTAAAAAAAATCTGGATTTGTCTTATGATTTTTATTTTTTTTTCTCTTAAGTTATTTTCTACATAAATACAAATTACTTTGACAGCCAAACTACATGAATATAGGAATATTTTTAAATAAACACACCTAAAAGGCACACCATAAATAGAGAAAATCTATTTATTTGGAAAAATAAAATAATTTCTTTCTACTTCACTATAATTTATTTTAGTCTTTCTCAACTTGGATGTTTTTCTACATATTTATGACAGTGCAATATCAGAAATCATCCCAGTAGTTCCTGGATAAGAATAAATGTTTACTAGTTAAGAAAATCTGCACAGAAAACATTTGCAGATAATCCAAAATTGCTGGAGACATAAAGCAAGGAATAAATAGGTCAACTATAAAGAAAACTTAAATTCCTGGGTAATCTAGAATATCTACAGCAATGTGAATTTCAGAGGTTTAAATTAAAAGTTGCATCTTGAAACAGATAATGCAGATTATACTCACATGGCAAGAATTTCAATGGAATCAATGGAGAAGGATTTAAAATTAGAATAAATGACCAACTAAACATGTACTTCAAGCATGATGCTGCAGCTAAGACAGCAAATACTACTTTTTGATGTATTAAGAAATTTACAACATTACTGAAATGTTACATACATTTTGGTATTCACATTTTGGAAAGTAGCTCAAAATCAGTTTGTTTATTTTTTTTTTCATTTAAAAGACTGAAATTCAAGATTTTAAGTTCAAAGGTTTAAAGCTCTTTCAAAAGAGATCATTAATAATAATTTTCCACTGCCAAATGAATAATAATACCGATACAGCAACATTATAGTCTTCTGTCAATGTGAACCTGACTTAGGACTCCCTCCGATGCTGTGAGGCAAGGCTCAAAAGTACTTGCATTAGGGATATTCCTTGTTATGTTGTTGAGAATACAATATGGTTATTACAGCTTAAATTAAGAAGCAAATTTTCACAAATACTGTTATTTCCAGGACCCATCAATGAATAGAGGCCTGAAATGGCCTTCACTTTCTAGGAATTCTGGCAGAGGAGATTACTATATTAAGAAAGAGATGAGAGATTTTGTTTCATCCATTAGCAAACTCCTTTACAAATACTATTTTTCCTTAATTCCTTTTTTATTTCAGCATTTGCTTCAGTTTCTCATGTGAGTATCCTTCGTTGCTCAGTGATTAGAAGAAAGAACCCCACATTTCCCTTTCTCTTCCGAATTGCTAGTGAACATACTTCTAGGGATAAGGGTACCTCCAGCACAACACAGGACCATAAAGAGGAGAGTAAGTCTGCACATGTGGGGTGTACATGTCACAATGATCTCCTTTTCCCTTCCACTCTTGCAAATAGTAAGTCACCACTAATCTCACTCAGTCTCTCCAAATTTCCCTGTCTCTTTTGCTAAGCTTATCAAACCCTACATACTCACACCACTTCCTCCCCTCAAAACAGGAAGGTCAAACAAGAAGTAGAGATAAAAGAATAAGTAGGAAAATGGTTAATTCTGGCCAGCAGAAGGCTCTTCAAACAACTACAGGACGTAGAAGGAAAGAATGGATATTTCATTCATTGGCACAAAAAGGAAATTACTGTTTCTGACTATATCGGATGTAGGTGGCAAGGTTTTTGGTAGATGAGGGGGACTGCACGGGTGGTCTCTGTGGCAAGACGCTAGGATAGGCATGTGGCTGCTGGCCAAGGTTAACTCACCAGCTCATGCATAGTCAGGGTCACCTGCTAGTGTCACAGTCTGAACAAAAATATCCCCAAGTCTCTAAAAAAATCAAAGAAAGAAGATTTAACAATGTTAACCCCAGCTCTGCCCTCTTTAAGAATGGGGTCATACATTTCCACTGCAGATGTTACAGAACAGTACAGAGGACTCATGGGAAAAGAAACCATTATGTGAAAGCAAGGTGAGTCCATTAGGGATAAGCTAAAAGAAAACCACTTAAATATGGTTTTCACTCTATCTGAATCTACTACTCATCAAACAGCCCTTGCAAACTTCATTACTTCTCCTTTGTACAAGAATATTTTTCCTAAAACTGCCTTCATATACATGTTGTTATTGCACTCATCTCTATCATCTATATTACTATTTTGTTATCCATCATGATGACAAAATGCCACCCTATTTTTCTCAGTGATACTGAATCTTAGTACTGAAAGTGAGATATGCTCAATGCTTCTTTGATATACGTTTAGATGGCTAAATATAAACAAGTTCCTACCGTTGTAAACAGAGAGTTATGTATAGAATTGATTACTTCAATAGAGGCATCTAAAATAACTTCAGGAGCTGTGAGGTACCCATAACACATGCGTGGAGATAATACCACACAAGGTCTAAGGAATACCTGTAAGCTTCACTAGTATTTATTAGTTTCCCATCAGTAGGATGCACTAGGCCACCTCAACTGACACGACACTCAGGAAACAAATTCTGCCCCTGATGTTTTTGAAGACACAGGGAACAACTGGCTCCACTGCTCCAATCTCTGTCCAAGCCTGGGTGCCATTCGCTAGCCCTATGTGCCTGCCTCAGATATGCCAGGACACTAAGCTGAAGTAACTGAGTCCAAATCCACCCTTACTCATAAAGTTCAGTTGCACCTACTTACATTTTGGTGACAATAACTGGGAGCCTCAGGCTTCCACTATGGTCTTAAAACATCTTTCATGATACTGACAACCTCCTTCAACCAATCCCCTGCTATTCATTACATTTGTACTTAACACTCTGAATGGAAGATGGAGAACCAACAAGGCATATGCTGTAAAATCAAATACTTGGCATACAACACAAGTAATTCCACTCTTACTTGGGTGTAGCATTGTACAATTATTATCATTTCCAGTAACTACGGGCTGATTCAGACAGGCAGTGTTAGAATATTTTGTGGCATACCTGCAAGTGCTTTTCATAATCTGAAGTCAGCATTACTTTAATTCATCACTTTCTGGTGTTCTAAAATGCACTACTGTATTGTATGAGAATTTAAAGTAGTTGAACTCAAGAGCTAAAAGTGCCCTTGGCAACTCTAACTCTGGTGTGGACATTTGGACAGCTAATGTACGCTTGCTGAGAATCACAAATCAACATTGCCACCAGACTGTAAAAGTACAACTTTGCCAAAAGGTAGGCACGTTCAGAAACCAGGACAAACTCAGTTGCTGCTTTTATGCTTTCTTTTTCACATCGCTGCCTGCACATAGTCCCAAATAACATCTCAGTTGACAATTATACAGCTTGCCAGCTCAAAACCCAGAACATGCTTTACAAGGAGGAAGAGGACCTCAAAAAATATTCATTACCATAATGTCTTAAGACTCATATAGGGTAGTTTTCCAAATCAGACAGCCATCTGGAATCACCCACGCTTTTATATAAATTCTGATCCTTCTCTTGCTGGTCATCTGTTGGTTTAGTTTTTAGTCAACAGGTTTTTGGTCAACAGTTAGAGCTATCTGTGGTGAAACACTTTAAATCTTGATAATTATGCAAGAGCAAAATGGTACACAGGAGAGAAACTATGCAACAAGGGAGGGGGAAAATGAGGTTTCAGGAAAGAGACTGTGGCAAGTGGAGGTGCAGACAGAAGGGATGAATGAGCACGAGAGAAAGAAAAGACATGGCAGGAAGGGAGACTGATAGAGAATAAAGAAAGAACTATGAGGGACTTCTAGGATGGTAGAAATTACAAAGTTGGACAGAAAGGGTGTATTTCATTTCACCAGTGAAACAGTATAGATGCAGCTATCCTACCAGCAAAATTCATAGCATCTGGGTAACTGAAAACTGGCAGCGCCTAGAACGGCAGCTGAAAACTGGCTGACAACCGGTAAACCCAACACATCTGAGATTCTTGAAGACTGAAAACAACAGCATGTGAAAATGTTATTGGAAGTACTGAGTGTATGAATAACAAATCAATACAAGAAAACTTGACAGAAATTTTGCAAATGGAAAGAAATTTGTTGATCATATCATTGTCTATGAATTACGTTTGCAACTCTACTTGTAATAGAAACATTCGGAGAGACGTAAACTACAGCACCAAAGGGAGCAGGGATGAGAAACAGAAAGATGAATCCTTCCTACAGAAAGATGTAGATCCTTTTTATTATAGGCATATGTATTTATTATTTCTCTCCTCAATACTTTTCAAGGTGTACTACACTGCTATCAATTTATTGATTTTTAGCTGGCACAGGCACTTTGTAATGGAAGTAATGACCCCAATACATATTTGGAGAATTCATCGCACTTTGTAAGCCAGCTACTTCATGTTACTACTGTCAAAGATACATTATTCAGGGGTTAGTATATCTAAGTTCAATGTTATTGTTGATGTTTAACTAATTATGAGTGATATCACTCTGACTAATATCCTCAATTTTATTACTTTTCAAAACTTCAACAGATCATTAGAAACTTCAGATATATTATTTAGTTGTGTGGTAACAGTTCAGAGATTTAATTCAAACCCTGAAGTACAGAATTCAGGTTGATAATGTTAATTTGCCATCATTTACATTATCTTCATCTATCTCCACAAGAAAAATTGAACTTTTAAAATATTACTATGGGTGATATACATATTTTTTGTCTGAAAAATTAAGGAAACAGAAGGAAAATATTGGCCCACTGTTAAACAGGAGAGGTGATTTAGTCACCAACAATGCTGAAAAGACAGAGGTTCCCAACACTTTCTTCACCTCTGTCTTTACCAGCACTGTTGGGCCCCGGGCCTTGGAAACAAACATTCAGGATGATGCAAACACAGACTCATCAACAGTGAAGGAGGAGTTGGTATGTGAACTATTACAGGGGCTTGACCCCTACAAATTGATGGGCCCTGACAATATCCACCCAAGGGTGTTAAGAGAGCTGGCTGACATCATTGCGAGGACGCCCACCATAATCTTTGAGAAGTCATGGAGATCAGGGGACATCCCAAAAGACTGGAAGAAGGCTAACATCACCCCCTTCTACAAGAAGCGCTTAAAGGAGGACCCAGGAAAATATAGGCCTATCAGTCTTACTTCAGTTCCTGGGAAAATGATAGAACAAATTCTCCTGGGGGTTGTCACAAGTCAAATGAAGCACATGATTGGGAAAAGCCAGCACAGTTTAATAAAGGGCAAATTGTGCTTGACAAACCTGATTGCCTTCTATGACAAAGTAACCTGCTTGGTTGATGTGGGGTGAGCAGTGGACATTGTTGACCTAGATTTCTCCAAGGCTTTTGATATGATTTCCCACAGCCTCCTCCTGGATGAGGCACTACAGTCTAGACAGGTGGTCTGTGCGATGAGTGGAGAACTGGCTGATAGGCCGCACCCAGAGGGTGGTGGTAAATAGCTCCTTTTCAAACTGGCAACCTGTCACAAGTGGGGTCCCTCAGGGATTGATATTGGGCCCAACGCTGTTTAATATCTTCATAAGGGATCTGGATGATGGGATCAAGTGTATGCTGATGAAGTTTGCCTATTATACCAAACTGAGTGGGGAAGCCACACTTTGGAAGTAAGAGCCACCCTGCAGGATGGTCTGGAAGAGTGGGCTAACAAGAACCTTATGAAGTTCAATAAGGACAAGTGTAAGGTCTTGCTCCTGGGAAAACATAATCCAGGAGCGCAGCACAGGCTGGGATCTACCCAGCTGGGAAACAGCTCTGTGGAAAGTGACCTGGGCGGCCTGGTAGACAACAAGCTCAATATGCATGAATAGTGTGCTGCTGGGGCAAAGAGAACCAACAGGATCCTCAGTTGCATCAACAAGGGCATCACCAGCAGAGATAAAGGAGTCGTTATCCCACTCTTCACAGCACTTGTCAGGCCACACCTGGAATACTGCGTTCAGTTTTGGTCCCTGTTACGGAAAAAGATATGGACAGGCTGGAGAGTGTCCAGAGAAGAGCAACAAAGATGATCAAAGGACTAGGAAGCTTGCCATATGAGGAAAGGCTGAGAATCATAGAATCATAGAATGGTTAGAGTTGGAAGGGACCTTCAAAGGTCATCTAGTCCAACCCCCCTGCAAGAAGCAGGGACATCCCTGACTACTAGATCAGGTTGCTCAGAGCCTCATCCAACCTGGCCTTGAATGTTTCCAGGGATGGGGGATCCACCACCTCTCTGGGCAACCTGTTCCAGTGTTCTACAACTCGCATTGTAAAAAATTTTTTCCTAATATCCAGTCTAAATCTACCTCCCTCTAGTTTAAAACCATTACCCCTTGTCCTATCACAACAGGCCCTACTGAACAGCCTCTCCCCATCTTTCCTGTAGGCCCCCTTGAGGTACTGGAAGACCGCTATCAGGTCTCCCCAGCCCCAACTGTCTCAGCCTGTCCTCATAGGAAAGGTGCTCCGGCCCTCTTATCATCTTTGCAGCCCTCCTCTGGACCCTCTCCAACTGGTCCATGTCCTTCTTATGTTGGGGACTCCAGAACCGGACACAGTACTCCAGGTGGGGTCTCACCAGGGCACAGTAGAGGGGGACAATCACCTCCCTCGACCTGCTGGCCACGCTCCTCTTGATGCAGCCCAGGATGCGGTTGGCCTTCTGGGCCGCAAGGGCGCATTGCCGGCTCATGTTGAGCGTCTCATCCACCAGCACTCCCAAGTCTTTCTCCTCAGGGCTGCTCTCCATCCATTCTCCGCCCAGCCTGTGTTTGTGCCTGGGATTGCCACGACCCAAGTGCAGGACCTTGCACTTGGCCTGGTTGAACTTCATGAGGTTGGCACGGGCCTACCTCTCCAGCCTGTCCAGGTCCCTCTGGATGGCATCCCTCTCTTCCAGCGTGTCGATGGCACCACACAGCTTGGTGTCATCGGTGAACTTGCTGAGGGTGCACTCTATCCCACTGTCCATGTCGCCGACAAAGATGTTGAACAGGGCCGGGCCCAACATGGACCCATGAGGGATGCCACTGGTGACCGGTCTCCACTTGGACATCGAGCCGTTGACCACCACTCTCTGAGTGTGGCCATCCAGCCAACTCCCTATCCACCGAGTGGTCCATCCATCAAACCCATGCCTCTCTAGTTTAGAGAGAAGGATGTCGTGTGGGACAGTGTCAAAAACTTTGCACAAGTCCAGGTAGATGATATCTGTTGCTCATCCCTTGTCCACCGATGCTGTCACCCCGTCATAGAAGGCCACCAAACTGGTCGGGCACAATCTGCCCTTGGTGAAGCCATGTTGGCTGTAACCAAGCACCTCCTTGCTCTCCATGTGCCTTAGCATGGCTTCCAGGAGAACTGAATTTGTTCAGCCTTGAGAGCAGAAGGCTTAGGGGAGACCTTATTACCATGTTCCAGTATTTAAAGGGTGGCTAAAAAAAGATGGAGACTCCCTTTTTACCAGGAGTCACAAGGAAAAGATGTGGGATAATGGGTACACGTTACTTCTGAGGAGATATTGACTGGACACAAGAGGACAATTTTTCACAAGGAGAACAATTATCTCCCTAGGGAAGTGGTGGATTCCCCAACATTGGACACTTTTAAGATTTGACTGGACAAGGTGCTGGGCCATCTAATCTAGACTGCGCTTTTGCCAAGAAAGGTTGGACCAGATGATCCTTGAGGTCCCTTCCAAACTGATATTCTACAATTCTATGAGTCTATGAAAATGTAAAATTTTAAAAAAACAAACCTAGGGAAAAGCAATTATTTTATGAAAATAAAACTTATTTTAATGCATGTCTCAATTAATAAAATTGTTTCTTTAGGCAAATAGAAAGTACTGTAACCTTAATACTTTCACCTTTTTTTTGTTTGTTTGTTTTTAATGAAGCGGAAGGCATGAAGACCAACATGTCAAAAAAAGACATTTCGCTGCAAACATTTTGAAAGACAAAGAGAGCTCAAGATGTCAGGACTCAAGCTCCAGCCTGCAAAGCACTTCAATATCTGCCTATTTTTAACCCCTTGCTTTGGCTCCACCTGCTCCAAAGACATGCTTATATGCATTGTTGCAAAGAACTAGACCAAAGTACACAGTTAAAAATTAATATGTTAATCATAGATTATAAAGCCATAAAGATCTGTGATCCTCTAATCTGACCTGCTGCATAATAAAGGATAGAGGATTATCCTGACTTCATTATAGTTTGAGCTATGTGCTTTCAAATGCTTTTTCAGGGCTTGGTAATAATTTTCTTCCTCAAGTGGAAATTGTTGAGAAGATATTTAAGAAGATAGACTGTGTTTCCTCCTAAGTACACAGCAGCCACTTGTAAAAAAAAAAAGATTTAAAAAATGAAAATAGTATCATTTGTACCAATCAGAACAAACTAATGATGGCTCATTGTCTCACTTTGGTATTTGCATTGTAGTACCTTTCTGCATGAGATGCTATATATAGCAAGGTTTAGATACTTATCAACATTTATAGCTTTTCCAAACACTCATATTTAATTTTTCAGATAGACAGAAGCAGAGGATTATTGATGACCTTGACATACTCTGGTAATACTGGGTTTAAAATAGTTATTCAAAGGATATATAGGGCATTCCTCGCTACAAAAGAAGCTCCTTCTTTTCAAGAGAGCCAAACCATGCTGATATAAATATACCCTAAATATACAGGATATTGTCAGTCCTGATGAACCCACTGCACTTGTATTATGGATAGCCACCATGAATGAAATAGGAAGTCTTCTCCAAAAAATTGCTAATCTTCATCCTGGTCCTGTGTGGAAGACAGCTCAGCACAGGTAAGATAAGGAGCTCCAGTCCTCTCACCCTATCAGCAGTAATTTTTGCTTTGATAATACACGAAGATTGAATTGTACCAAACATACTTATAAATTAAGCACGTGTATCATTTATTCTCTGTGGAAAGCAACAGGGGAGCACAAATCAATTATCAGAAATTGCTTTGGCTTTAGTTAAAAACTGTATGCATACTGAGATAAGATATTCTGCTAATGATAATGGCCTAGAAATTTGTAACTTGCTCTCGATTGAGAGCTACTCAGCTGACCAAAGGTGATTAATTTCGCTGCTTGCACAGGAGCCTTGTGCCATCTGAGGTACATCCTCAGTACATCCTGAGGTACATTTCAGTACATCCAAACTACTCCAGTGGGGCTGGCAGATAGGATGCCTGTAACCTTCTGAAGCAGCATCTGTAAACCAGCAGGGCATCTATCTCAAATGAGACCATTACAGCCAACTGAATCATATTCAAACTGTTGACTTTAATCTCAGCCACATAGTGCTCCTGGCCACGTGACTGTTTTGCCTAAAACAATGTTGTCTATATGGGGAGCCCATACACCTAGTTCACACTTAGGAGTATACATTTCTGTTTAGATGTTTACTCTGAAGCTGAATCCAATCTTTATTGAATTTTCAATCATGTGCTAGGAGGCAGAGAAAACTAAGCTGTTCCTGGCAAATGAAAATGCACATCTCCTATGAGGACAGGCTGAGAGAGTTGGGGCTGTTCAGCCTGGAGAAGAGGAGTCTCCAGGGAGACCTCATAGCAGTCTTCCATTACTTCAAGGGGGCCTACAGGAAAGACAGGGAGAAACTCTTCATCAGGGCCTGTTGCAATAGAACGAGAGGTAACGGTTTTAGAATACAAGGAGGTAGATTTAGATTAGATATTAGGAAAAAAACTTTTACAATGAGGGTAGTAGAACACTGGAACAGGTTGCCCAGAGAGGCTGTGGATCCCCCATCCCTGGAAACATTCAAGGCCAGGTTGGACAGGGCTCTGAACAACCCGATCTGGTTGGAGATGTCCCTGCTCCTTGCAGGAGGGTTGGAGTAGATGACCTTTAAAGGTCCCTTCCAACCCAAACCATTCTATGACTCTATGATTCTATATGCACAAGTATGTGCAGAATCTGGTTCTTAGGGAGCGTCATTTGTACAAGGGTACTACAGAGGCTTGCTACATACACTAAAATATTGGGAATTTGCAGACAATAGTAAACCTTAAAACAATTTGAGGGCTCTCTCCTTATACTCGCTACACTTATAGTCCAGATGCTAGCAGGTGCTTTCCAAGCCCACTCACTGTCTGGTACTGCAGGAAAGAATAGGCAGTGTAGGAAAACTCAGTGCCTTCAGTTTGTGAGCCCTCTAGTGGGCTTCAGTGTCTTCTCTATGGAAGGCATCCCAACCTTAACAGACCAGCCATCGAGACCACCCATCATCTTGGCCCTGCGTTTTGGTGCACCATTTTGCGAAGCGTGACAGCTTGAAATCCAGTGCACAAAGTCCGATGTCCATTTCAACAAGTGTGCTTCTTTGCAGTTGGGAAAAAAAGGAAAAGCTGCAACAACAACTTCAAGCAATTCAAGAGTCTGTGTTTAAATTATTTTTATATAACCGATCCAAACAAGGGTTTTCTTAAGAGGTTAAATTCCTTCAGTAGAGTTCTCAGTGAGTGAAATTATGAAAGGGAAGATTTTCATTTCCCTCCACTTACCTGAAGTAGCAGCTGTGTTCTCAGTCTTAGATCAAACCAAGAGAGATGTTGGCAGACCACTGTCTATTGCTTAGGAGCACTAACCGTAACCAATAACTACTGTTATTGTAGTACACAACGAAAGTAATTGAACTTGCAGTTATAGGCTTTTTTTTTTTGTTGTTCTTGTTAGGGCTTTTTTTTGGTGTGGCTTTGTGGGGTGTTTTTTTTTTTTTTAAACTGTAAGACACAAATCATGAAGCAGTGAAGACTAATGGGAGAAAAAAAAAAAGTAAAAAAAAATATCAGAAGTGTGTTTATTTACCTTGGTACCACTCCAAGTAATATAATCCTCCCCCAATGTAATTTCCTCATAGTCATGTTATAAAATCTGTTTTGTGTTGTTCAGGTTAAATTGAGCCTGAGGTAAAAATAAGTAGAAGGGTCAGCAAGGGATGGACCAGTGCAATAGGTTGATACTTTCAGAGTAATTACTTCTCAGAGAATGCAGTCTAAATTCCTGGAAAATTAGTACAATCTCCCAAAAAGTTTCCTTTCATATAATTGAATAGAAAATATATTAAAAAAAAATATAGGGCATCAGTCTTGACACTAGATTTCCTTCATTTTACTTGTTCACCTTTCCCAGATAACATTATTTAACGCAATATCACCTGTATAATACCAGGTTTCAAAACTTTTGAGAAAATGGTTTTTTCAGAGTTGGAAGTTAAGGTTTAAAAAATAATATTTGTACATATACCAAAGAGGATTTTGAATCATTCCAATTTTTTGGCTTAAATTGCACACATTAAAAATGCTGTTTAATTACATATTTAAAATATGTAGTCGATTTGAGTAAATGCAATAAATCAAATATAAAGGAAAAAGGTTTAATTTTACAGTAATCTAGTAATACAATTTATGTAAGTAGTATTATTTATGCAAAAAAAACTGCCACAAAATTTAGCCCAGCATATAATTAGAGCACATTTTTTGCAATTATGCTATGCCTATATAAAAATACTCACTGTAATTTGTTGAAACTAAATTGATGTGGTATGCCACAAAATAACAAATTTAAAATTTTAAATCCTATCTTGGCTTCTTCCCTTTTTAGTATGAAAAAATGAATCTCTTTATTACTGTAAAGGAGAAAACACTGGGCTTTGTTGCCAACAGATCTTTAACCCTTTCCTTAACAGATTAAAATGTTTACTTTTTTCCCACTATGCCTTATATACCATAAATGTTCCTCCTCAAAGGACAGAAATGAAAAGAGAAAGCATTCCAGCATTGGAGGGCTAAAACACACAAGCAACATTTTAAGTCAATCAGGAAACTGTTCTGGACCCAATGGTCTAACAGAGGAAGTCCAGTCTTTCCCTTTTTCATTGTTCAGGTGACTGAATATCTTTACATTATTTGAATTCTTAGAAGTATCCAAATTAAAAAGAACTTGATTAAGAGAAGAGTCTTGTCTGCAACCCTTAAACTTCCACTCAGATCCATTATTTTTATTCTGTTTCATAAATGCAGCCAATTTGCAGACTGCAAAAGTAAAATATACTTCATACAGATCATGAAATGTCATCGGTGGTTTAAGCTTATACAGTGTCATCAGAAGTCTTACATTATTTACTATTTTCTTAGATACCCATTTAAACATAATTATTCAAGACTCAAATTTCGTCAAAAAAAGAATCACTCTTATTATAAGGAAAAAAAACTTATAAGTTTAAAGGTATAAGGAAAACAGCATATATAAAAAAGACCCACTACAAACACTAAAGATTTTTTTTTAGCACATTTTCATAATTAGATTATTCTGATCTATAACTTTTGACTATACTGTTAGATCCCAAAACCTACAATCTAAGAAAATACAAAAATTTAAAAGAATTTTTTAAAGTTTAAAGAATTATAAATCAGAAAAAGAAACCGTGGAAGGATTACTGTTGCAATGAAAGATTTTATGAATCTTGTCATGGATTTGGAGAAGATAATTTAAAGTGCAAAAGATCCTGCACATTGTAAAGGCAGAGATATTTTTTTTTCCTGATAGGTATTGTTCTGAAGGCGCAAAAACATGAGGAAAGAATAATACTTTTGCATAAAGATAAGTACAGCTAGCAATACAGATGAGAACTAGAAATACAAGAACATCATTATCCTTCACGCTGGTCAAGATTAATCCCAGCTCAGATATGATATAAGACCTAATATAGGGAATAACATAAAATTTAGAAACACTGCATTTATGGTATCAGGTCTGCTAGGATTTGCTTCAACAAACAGGAGCTTTCTACTGGGGACTGGAGAAGAACGGATCTCGGTAACTTTTCCCATGCCACCTCTATGCAGGTACAAGAAGAGCAGCAATATACCAGCTGCACTCGAAGCCATTGCCTTTTTGCCTGTGGGACCAAAAAAAACCTTGTATTTTGCTGTAATCTGAAGCCATGGCTCGCCAGTACACTGCCATATGAAGACAGAAGAGAACACTCCTTGGACCCTTGTCTCCACTGACCTAGCATTTTACATTTAAAATCATGATAATTATATTACCAGAAGTAGCCACACAAGTTTTAACAAAAAGTATTTCCAAATATTTAAAGAAGCATATGAAGACAGTTAAGCTATTAGTATTCTACTCCTGCATTCCACTCTGTTATCGTTAATGCAAAGCTCAGCACGAGGACAGTACTGTATACCTATCACTTCATCTCTGCCCAGAGTAGTGAAAGACATCTCTGCATTTTCACATTGCGTAATTTACATCACTTAGTTACTTTGCTCTGGATGAGCTCCTAGCAAAGTCCATAGGCCTGCCTGCAAGTGATACAAGACGCACGGTGAGACTTCTCTTTGTTCATTACTAGCGTTGCAAAAACTTGTCTAATATTAATGCATGATAAGATCTGCCTGAAGTGCCTCTGCAGGTACAGAGGAACTAAGGAACGTACAGCAAGGATGGAGATGGAAAAGGTAAGGTGTGCATCAGCTTCTGTTTGAGAGGAGATTAGATAAATAAAGGCACTTAACTGGAAAAGAAAAATGTAAAATCAATCCCATTATAGAGATGGTGAATAGTAAACACTGCTTAATTTCTTATTAAAGACTTAATGAGGAATTTTGCTGAAAGATTTTTGAAAATCCAAGCAGACTATATTAACTAGATGAGACTCAGTCCACATGCTCCTTTACTTCTTTCAGAAGACTTTTACCAGACAGTGACATAACTTCCTTCCACAAAAGTCACGTTGAATGGTCCCCGCTGTACAGTATTTCTCCATGTGTCCCTCGTTCCCTATCACACTTTCCAGTGTACAAGCATTAGAGGGATAGCAAATAAAATTAACAGGTCATTCACCCATTGCAACAGCAGGTTATAGATGCCAAAACTGTAAGTTCTAAACTAATTAAATATATTTAGAGTAAGAAAACCAAACAGCAGGGTTTGTTTTTTTTAAAAAAAAAAAAAAGATTAAAGCTCCTGTTTAGAAAATCTCCAAGGCACAGATTGCAATAGAGTGTATAGGAGTGTAAGCATAACTGTGTGCTGGTGCAAACCTTAAACCCTTTTCTAAGCATTCCCTGCTGGGCTTTGACACAAGAGATTGGGGCAGGTGGACACTAGGTTTGATCTGGTACTCAAGGGTTATCGCACTTGTTAAAAGCATGGAAAATAAGCAGCTAGATGAGGCTGTAAGATTGTATAAGCAGGAGTACCGGGCCAAAACAAAGATCCTTCAAGGTATCCTGCATCTGAAACAGTATAATGAATATGACCATTGTTGCAAATTTGCTAAATGCAGAACAATCCCACAATAAAACTTCCACAACATCTGCTCTCAGTTCCCAGAAATGTGTGATTTCAGGACTTTGTAAACTAGAGTTCCATCTTAGGGTTCGGCACTAATTGTGGGAATCTTCTTCCATTAATTGAGTCACTCTTTGATCCTCTGTGTACTTTTGGACTCCAGAACTTCCTATGGAAATTAAATCCATTAATTCATTATGCACTGTGTGAAAAATATTTCCTTTTCCCCATTTTATACCCGCTCCCTGATAATGTGATTTTATGATCCATTATACTTATGAGAAAATGTGAATAATCATTTTTCTACTCAACTCTAGCATGATTTCATACACTTTTACCTTATTCACTTTCAGTGACTTCTTTTTTCTTACTGATGTAGTTAGATCTCCTTGCCCAGACACCACTCCATACCTACAATCAAGCCTGTCATCCCTCTCCAATGTTTTATAGAAATATGAAGCTTGAAAATGCATTTCCATAGTTTTAAGAGCCAGTTTACAGACAATCTCTAAATATGCATAGGTAAGATTGGTCTTCCCCAGCATGCCTGTGTTTGGATTTATCATTACTGAATTTCATATGCTGTTTAATCACCTAGTTACTCAGTATCTTAAAATCTGAGTTCACTCCTGAGTATCCCACCCTGAATAGGTCAATGCCACTAGAAAACGTTGTCGTGACCCTATATTGGGATAAATAGCTGTGGAATTCCACTATCCTACTATTGCAAATATTGTCCATTTTTTTATTATTCATTTTCATTATTATTCTTTCCTTCCTATCCTTAAACATAGAACTATGGGAAGATCTTCCCTCTTATTACACAAAAACTTAATTTCTTATTAAAGACTTAATGAGGAATTTTGCTGAAAGATTTTTGAAAATCCAAACAGACTATATTAACTAGATGAGACTCGGTCCATATGCTCCTTTACTTCTTTCAGAAGACTTTTACCAGACAGTGACATAACTTCCTTCCACAAAAGTCACGTTGAATGATCCCCACTGTACAGTATTTCTCCATGTGTCTCTCAGTTCCATATCACACTTCCCAGTAATTTGCCTGCTCATCCACTGGTAGCAAAACACAAACAAGTACTATGTGCATTTACTCCAACATCAGTGTCTAGAACTTTCCTTTATAGGTTTGTTTCTGTATTTTTCTTTATCAGTACAGTGTATATCTTCCTCTTCGTTAGTTTTTAAACTGTCTCAAACAGGTCTCCTGGGAACACTCTCCATCACCTGGGCAGATACTCTAGATGATTTTAAAAACTCAACACTTTGGCCTTTTAAGCAAACAAATTTGTGGTTCTATTTGCATGATTATATTTACACTTTTTTAGAGAAAAAAAAAGAAGTCCAAACAGAACTTAATTATTATTCTTTCTAAAAATACACGCGACATCTCTTTACGGAGATTTCTAGCTTCACCCAAGGGCTCAAAAAAAAACTAGAGTCAAATGAATCAAGTTATTTTACTGTGCGTAACATAAGTGATGACTGAGTAGCTGATTATTCAAAGCTGGACTGCTCTCACATTTCCATGAAACAGCAATATTGAATAAGAAATGTGAAGGACATGGTCTAAAATGAATATAACAGCAATAAAAAAGATCATTACTACATAAAACATACCAGTTATTTTTTTTCTAAGAACAAAAGAAATTAGGACTGTGAAAATATATTTTTTTTAGAAAAGAAAACCAAAACTATGTAAAACCACAGCTTTTTAATTGCACAAGGCAAAGGTCAGTTACAATAGAAAAATCCTAAACTTGCATAAAAGTTAAATAAATCATTTCTGATGCAGAAACTGGAGAGCAGTTTACAATCACATCCTATGAATACCAACAAACCATGTACTAATATGATTCTCCCCACCACAGTGCTATGAAAGACAAGCTGATGACCCACAACCAGGAACAGAGCATTTGTACACAGTGTACACAGCTGTACTTACAATCGGGACAGCAGTGCTGACATTAGCTTTAATCCAGGTGGCCCTGTAGCAATAGCAGTGAAGAAATGGTAACCAGGAGCTCAGCACTGGCAGGAAAGCCCAGCAGGCAGAGATCCCACCGCCCTTGCACAGCACACGCTGAAACTCATGCCATCACTTTTTACCTAAGCTAGTAAGACTAAGATTTGCATGACTCTTTTTACTGTTTATTTGAATGAACAGCAAGAGATAACATGTAAAAAAAAGCCCGGCAGTAGAAGCCACTACCTGCAAACTGCTGGGAAGTCAGAAGAAATTAATTTACTCAGGTATCAAATCTAAAAGCTAAAACTAACACCACCTACTCCAAGGGGATGTAAGCAAACACTTGGCTCATCAAAAAAATTACCATGTTTTATGGCCAACAGGATGTCTCCACCACTTCAGCCTTCTTCTGTCCCAGTTTCTACTGATGTTGTTCATCTAATGGATGCCTCTTGACGGAAGCCACTACGGCCTTATAATAAGCATTGTCCACTCAGTTAGGTTTAAGCTCCTGTATTTTACCTCACAGATGCAGATGGCTACAGTTACAGAGTCATCATAGAATAGTTTCAGTTGGAAGGGACCTTTAAAGGTCATCTAGTCCGACCCCCCTGCAAGAAGCAGGGACATCTCCAACCAGATCAGGTTGCTCAGAGCCCCATCCAACCTGGCCTTGAATGTTTCCAGGGACGGGGCATCAGCCACCTCTCTGGGCAACCTGTTCCACTGTTCCTGCACCCCCACTGTAAATTTTTTTTTTCCTGATGTCCAGTCTGAATTTATTTCCTTCTATTTTAAAACCATTACCCTTCATACTATGACAACAGGCCCCGCAGTTGTGATCGGACAAATCATCAGTTCCCGTAGCTCATTTGAGAGGCAATAATCACAAAGCTTTGGTGTCTTAATTTCCTGACATCATCTAGGCATAAAAGATTCAAGAAACATAGCTATGGTTTCTTTAAACTATGTGCTTTTATTCAAGTATTTGCAAACCTGTGGAAATTTAGAATAGTTTATAGATAAGAGACCATTTTAATCTGGGAACTACAGCATTTCCCAGACTAAAGGGAAATAGCAGCACATAATTATGTCTTGCTACTTACAAGATAAATAGGACTTTTTTTTGGTTGTATGCAAGAAATAAGATGACCCTTGTAAGTGGCAAAACTGATAAATACAACTACAAGAAAATCAGCTATAAATTAGAATTTTACTGATTTCTTTTTGTAAAGTTACCTTATCATGAGCTTCTCTAAGGCTAACTTATATTTAAGACGTAGTCATTTGTGTATGTACAACTTTCAGATAACCTGTACATCATATTGCCCATAAGAATGACAGTCTATATACAAATCTTCGAGTACTTCTGGTTTTCATCTGTAATAATACCTCCCACAACACAAAAGTAGGCACCGACTTAAACTTTGCCCTCTGTAATTCCTGTTGGTGTGAATCACAAAGTCTGTGATTGTGTGAGTCTTCACACCATAAATATTATGAGGAATGTTTATGGTTGGGGATTATTTAACAGGAAATTCTTGCTACATCTGATGAATGTTTCAAATATTAAGATAAAAAATCTTCCCTCCAAATTCTAAAATATTTCAGGTTTTAACAGAAATACTTTATAATGCTATTATCAGCGACAAAAAAAAGGTGGTTTATGTATAAAAACTGCAAGGTCATTTCATGTTACAACTGGTTATCACTGTAGTATCAGTATTTAACTAGCAAATGCAGATTTGAATTGGGAAGTTAGTTAATCATCTGGCAATGTTTAAGCAGGCTGCCAGGCTCATAAAAACAAGAATTAGTTCTCCAAGAGTAAAAAAAAAAAATTAAAACCTTACTTTAAACACTCTAACAATTATTTAATTTAAAAAAGACTATATTTGTGGATGGTAATTCTATATAAAGCATTAGGAAAAATTAGGCTTTCACTTCATCAATGTTTCTGCAACGTGAGGTATCCCTACAACTAAAGTTGGTGAAAAATTGGAAGTATCTGAAAACCATTGGAGAGTTCTAGATGTAGATTCTTCCTAATAAATTCATTTTTTTAGAATGTGCCTACCTGTTCTGTTTTTGTTTGGTGAGGGGGGGCCTAAGGTGGTAGCTTCTGTAGGAAACTGCTAGAAGTCGCTCCCCTTTGTTCAGTGGACTCGACCGGGCCTAGGGTGGACCCGCTGCTGGCCAAGGCCAAGACAATTGGTAGCAGAACGTTCTGTGATAACGCCTCT
>WHYT01015296.1:207221-247340 GCA_009806455.1 Tetrax tetrax | reverse complement strand
AAAAAAAAAAAATTAAAACCTTACTTTAAACACTCTAACAATTATTTAATTTAAAAAAGACTATATTTGTGGATGGTAATTCTATATAAAGCATTAGGAAAAATTAGGCTTTCACTTCATCAATGTTTCTGCAACGTGAGGTATCCCTACAACTAAAGTTGGTGAAAAATTGGAAGTATCTGAAAACCATTGGAGAGTTCTAGATGTAGATTCTTCCTAATAAATTCATTTTTTTAGAATGTGCCTACCTGTTCTGTTTTTGTTTGGTGAGGGGGGGCCTAAGGTGGTAGCTTCTGTAGGAAACTGCTAGAAGTCGCTCCCCTTTGTTCAGTGGACTCGACCGGGCCTAGGGTGGACCCGCTGCTGGCCAAGGCCAAGACAATTGGTAGCAGAACGTTCTGTGATAACGCCTCTATGATAATTTATTTAAGAAGGGGAAAACAGAAAAAGAAGGAGATGATGTGAAGAAGCTGAGTGGGGGCAGAGAGGGGGAGACACAGGCCTTGTGGGCCTTGCAGGTCTCACCCTCTGGCCTCTCGCCAGGCGGCCGACTGGGCCTGACTGCAAGAAGTGGAGAGGAGATGAGATGGATGATGTGAAGAGATTCTGAGAGGTGTCCGCCTGCCTGTTGTGAAGAATTTTTCTTGTGAGAGGAACAGCTGCAGACGCCAAGGTCTGCCCCTGCAGCCCATGGAGGTCCACGGAGGAGCAGAGATCCATCTGCAGCCTGTGGAAGACCCCATACCGGGGCAGGTGGATGCCTGAAGGTGGCTGTGGCCGTGGAGGGCCCGCTGGGGCAGCTGTTCTGGAGAGACTGCACCCCATGGAAGAGATTACCCACGCCAGAGCAGTTTCATGAAGGACTGTGGCCCGTGGGAGGGACCCCACACTGGAGAAGAGGAGGAATGTGAGGAGTTCTTCCACCAACAACGAAGCAGCGGCGTAAAACAACGTGTGATGAACTGACCGCAACCCCCATTCTCTCTTCCCCCCTGTACGGCTTGGGGTAGGGGGAAGGTAATAGAGATAATGTTAAGCCCGGGAAGAGGGAGGGGTGGGGGGAGATTATCTTGTTCTCTCTCTCCTGCTGTTTTTAGTAATAAATGAATAGTCTTCCCCAAGTCCAGTCTGTTTTGCCTGTGATAGTAACTTTAAGGATTTTCTCCTGTCCTTTTCTCCTGTCCTTATCCCAAACCTTGAGCCATTTTTCTTATATTTTCTCCCCCTATTCTCTCGGAAGGTGGGTGGAGTGAGAGAGAGACTGCACAGTCTGGTCCGGATCGGGGCTGAACTAGGATGCTACCAAAAAGGGTTCTAACTATGCTCTCCACTTTACTAATACAACTTCTTTCTGATATTTCTTTACAATTGTCATAGTAAGAAGTTGCTATCTCAGTTTTGCTGTCAGTATTTGATGCTCCCATGTAGCTCTTTGAAGGTTGTCATTTTATGTTAAAAGACTAATTTTGGAGGGAAACACTATAGACAGAAGAAATAATTTTACTAAAGCAGTAGTGTGCTACTTCAAAATCTGATGGTAATCATGTTTTCAGTGGACTGACACTCAGTTCCAGAATAGCTGCTGTCATATGGCCTTGTGCAAAGGGAAGAGAGATGCATGGATAAAGGCAATGATCCTCTGGCTCTTGCATAGATTTTTCCTTGGCAGCATGCTTTACACGAGCATATCTATTGCCTTCTTGCACTCGGGAACTCTTTGTTATCAGGCAAAGCAAAAAAAAAGGTCTTTCTGTAACAGTGACCGCAGACTAGCCCATTCCACTTACCCAATTCAGATATGTAAAAGATGTCTACTCTAAGCTAGCAGCTGAGGAATTCTCTGCAGTTAGTGGAGAATATCGTTAGCTCATGATTCACATCAAACTAAAATTGATATCTTAGGTGGGATGAATCACACACACTAGATGCCTGTCTTTTTCTCTCTGCTTCAACAACTATCTTAGTCTGGATGCTCACCTTTTAGGTGACTCAAATTAGACATTATGAACTCCAATCCAGAAGATTAAGAAGTCAACAAGATGATGAAGCCAAAAAAATAAAGGGCATACAGTACTATCGTAGGAGTACTTGGAGCAGAAATCCAGAAAAGAAAAAAGAGCCTGTACTATTTCGTAATGCACCCTGTCTGGAAGACTTTTGCCCAATACCCATGCAAGGTGAAGTGAAAATGGAACATTGCATGGGTGACTGGAGTAAGCAGAAGGATAAAAACCATAAGTGGGCAAAATGTGCTCATTATTTTTAAAATATGATTGCATATATTTACAAAAGGGACTGTAAGATGTTCTGACTGTGGTAGACACTCGTCATGATTATTCAGGATGCATAATCCAGTATTACACCATTTTTAGCAAATAATTAAAATTCTCTTTACTCCCCATATACATTCCCTATATCCCTCTTAATTACAACAAACTATTAACAACGAAAACTCTGTGAAGCACTGTATTTTTTGTATATAACTGGTTTTACATGAGAAACATGGTGTCTTCTCACTAAAGAATTACCAGTTTATTATACTTTTTCATATGAAGTATCACTTTGGTGGAGATATCTCTATGTAAAAATAATTGTATTGTACAGTACTAGTTTTTCAATGAGGCCATTTAAATTTATCGTGGGTTTCTGGACTTCCCTTGGAAAAACACAGGAATCTGAAGACAAACTCGTAGAGATCAATGGTGGCTGAAAATATACTGGTTTCTAAAGAACTCAGAGGATTATGAATAACTAAATTAAATATCTGCAAGAAAACATCTGAGGAAAGGACATTAAAAGCATTTCCATGTGTATTAAACAGCATCTACTCTGTATTATGCTGAATATATTAAAAAATTATATCCCAGATCTGCGCTGGAGGGTATGTGACTATCAAACACAAACTGTGCCACGTTAAAGCCACCTGTCTGTCTGTCTCTCTCACTCCTGCTCTCTCTCCAACAATGCTTAGAAAACAGGAAAGATTCTTCTGGTACCAATTTATATGCATATCAACATGTTAAAAGCAAGTTCAAAGGAGCTGGAAGGTGGACTATTCATTAATAGTAGCTTTTTAATAGTCTTGTTAAGCCTTGTATACAGAGTTATTAGAGGAACCTGGCATGCAGTAATTTTACAAATGTCTTTAAAATGTAAGATAGAAAATATTTTTTCTTGCTCTACTACTCGGACACTATTACAAGTGTATAAACAGAATATCAAATAAAAGCACTCCGTATAAAGGAAGAGCTTTTTTTTTCAGTTCTCTCTGTTAAATCTTGGTAAAGCTATAAAAAAAAAACTGTCACAGAAAGCAAATAACTACTATGGTAAACGTTTGTAAGATTCAAAACCTCTAAACCTACAATAATCCTAATCTGAACAGCTAATCACAGTGTGAAGCTATTATAATGTGTATCCAATTATAATCAGCATTATGATAATGGTTCTGTCATTAATCTTCTGCACTATTTTTTCATTATTTCCAGAAACATTGCTAAAAGCAAAAACCTGAAGCTATTTACAGGAGCTGGGAAATTTCAGCTCAAAATTGCTCAAAATTTTCTACAACATTCCCTGCTTCCAGGAATTTCCAATTTTGCCAGTAATATTTCCACAAAAAGAATCTTTCATCTGCTACCTGGCTGAAGTTTGTTGGATTTTTTAAGTATGCAAAAAGTTTTCAGCTCTTCCATTCCAGACTGAAATTAGACAGGGAAAGGCAGGAAAAGATTTGCTTTGCCAAAGCTTTATGAATTCCTTCTCCAGTCTCATCAGATAACTTGTCACTTCACACTCTAGAGCAGCAAACTGAAATGTGTAAACAAAGCTGCTTTTTGTGCTTCCTAGAAAAAAGAGAACAAAACACAGACTCTTCTGGAAGACTTCTCTCCTGACACACACTGTGGAAATGAATTTGGCAACTAGATGCTCCAAGAAATCCCTCAATGCCTGAATGTGCCCTGGTTCAAGGCTACCATGGTTAAGCAGGGCATTAGTAGGGCCTGTAGCGATAGGACAAGAGGTAATGTTTTTGAACTAAAAGAGATTAAATTCAGATTAGATACAAGGAAGAATATTTTACAATGAGGGTGGTGAAACCAAGTTGCTCAGAGAGGTGGTAGATGCCCCATCCCTGCAAACATTCAATGCCAGGTTGGACGGGGCTCTGAACAACCCGATCTGGTTGGAGATGTCCCTGCTCCTTGCAGGAGGGTTGGAGTAGATGACCTTTAAAGGTCCCTTCCAACCCAAACCATTCTATGCTTCTCTGATCCTCAGGGTACACCTTCTCACCACTCAGCCTCTCTGAAATGTGAGCGATGTCTGACACTATGAGAAAAACCCAAGCATCCATCGTTGGGCCCAGTTTTTTAGCTTGGAATGAAACATTGGAGTGGAAAGTCTGACATGGACCTAGTAAGCTGGAGAGAGGTCTAGGAGGGAAGAAAGGTATGTAGGGCCAACACAGATAGCTTATTACTGGAAAACACACATAAGAAAAAGGTGGAAAACAGAGTGGGAAGACAGGGTAAGAGAAGTGGAAGATGAGGAACATTAAACATATTGGGCAGGAGAGCCTTGCATCAGGAAGGTAAGGGGAAGAAAGCAGGTAGCTGATGCATAGAAACGTCCTGAGTAGCTCTGTTCCTTCAGTACATCCATTGCCATCCATACCCAGTGCATCCATCTTCATCCACATCCATCCTGGGTCTTTTCTTAGGTGTGGAAGGGAGGTGGCTCAAAATGGTCTTAATTTTACCTTTCCTTTCCCAGGCATGCAGAACCAAGGATAGGGATGAGAATGAACTCAAAAGATTAACAAGTTTTCTAAAAGAAAAAATAAAAGGGCAATGGGAAAAAAAAAAAAGCCACCACAAAAATTGCAAGGCTTTTGCTGGTCTCATAGCTTTCTGTTGCATTGGGACTGGTTGATTCTTTTTCCTTTGCCCTGTATCCAACATCTCCTGAGGAGAGGGGATGACTGCTGCTTGGCCTCTGTGGCAGGTCAGGCTGGTAACTTTGACTCAGAGAAGAAACCACTAGAAGAAGCTGAAATAAATAGAATAATCCTATAATAACGGCTCCCTAAGGACAGAAATATTCTAATGCCTTGTTACTTGTGGTCCCATGAAGATCAGTGAGAGGCAAGTATAATAGAAACAGCAGTGACAGCCTGGCTCTACACTGGAAGACAGTCTTTCAGGAGACATCCTTGAAAATTTAAATGCAGTCAATGTAGCATTGGCTTAACGGAATTCTATAATATGTAAAAAACAGGTTTCAGGATGGGAACATAATGCAATTGTTTTGAATCACAGTGCTGAAACAGTTAACGTATTCTGTATTACAGTATGTCACCTGAAGAAAATAGATGAAGGAAACAGTTGTTGTCCTTCATTTATCAATATGAATTATTTTAAATGTTTTTTAATTTGATCTCCACACTACAACTGGCATTTGAGAGGAAAACAGCATATGTTAAAAAATATCTACCTGAAATACATTTAAAAAACAAAAGTATAAAGATGAGTTACTGAGAAAGAAAAATGCCAGGTCCAGCTGATGGAAAAAACATTGGATAAGGAGATTGTGACTGCCCTAGAAGACAGAGAGACATAGTATGAGGAAGATAATAAAGAATAAAATACTATGTTTAAAAATATATGAAATAATTTTAATTACAGACAAATATGAGTGGATGTGACATTAACAGTGTTATGACTTGGAGAAATCTCAAGCCTGGGGTTTTGGGTTGTTTTTTAAATCATTCTTATTATAACTATTAAGACTGAAAGTTCAGTACTTAGTTTTAATATAAAGAGAAACTACTGTCAACTAAATAAAATTAATTTCTGGTCTTGTTGTTCATTGGATTTGGAAGACATGAATGAAACAACCATTATGTCAGGACAAGTAGACTAGACTTCTTGGGTAGCCATTACATTGCATGAATAAATGCAGAATTAAAAAAAAAAAAAGAAAATAATTTATATTTTTGTCTTTAAAAAATATTTTTTTTTTGTTTTACCCTACACAATAAAGCTGAATTGCAACTCTTCCAGCTGTGATTAATTTCATAGACTGTTTTCCACCCTATAGAAGCAGTGGTTTGAAGCAAGGTACCACAAGAAGGGTTGTTTTAAGACAGTAATCTGTGGTTCTACTGCAAATTATTACAGTCTAAAGTGTATGTATTACCGTATCAGTAGCTGGTATGCAAGCCTCTTGGAAACTGCAAACCAAAGGAGTGCAGTCCTGTAAAAAATTAGTGATATACCTGAAAAGTCACATAGGTATGCATTTGGTATGTGAACACACTTGTCTCGTAATGAATACAAACAAGTATCCTCAGTCTTCACTGGTAACCCCTCTTTCCACACTTCTCAAGCTAAGGGACTGCAAGACAGGGACTGGGGGAGCAAAGTCTCTCCCACTGTAAGAGAAGATCAGGTTTCTGACCACCTGAGGAACCTGAATGTACCTAAGTCTATGGGACCTGATGAGATGCACCCAGAGTCCTAAGGGAATTGGCTGATGTAGTTGGCAAGCCACTCTCCATGATATTTGAAAAGTCATGGCAGTCAGGTGAAGTCCCTGCAGACTGGAAGAAGGGAAACATTGCACCCATCTTTAAAAAGGGTAAAAAGGAGGATCCTGGGAACTACCGATCTGCCAGCCGCACCTCCAGAACAGATCCTGCTAGAAGTTATGCTGAGGCACATGGAGGACAGGGTTAGCGACAGCCAGCATGGCTTCACCAAGGGCAAGTCCTTGGTGAATGGGTGGAATGTTCAGTGGATGAGGAATTGGTTGGATGGGATGGTCACATGCAGAGGGCAGTCCTCAACGGCTCAATGTCCAGATAGAGATCAGTGACAAATGGTGTCCCTCAAGGGTCCATATTTGGACCAGTACTGTTTAACATCTTAATCAATGACATAGACAGTGGGATCGACTGCACCCTCACCAAGCTTGCAGATGACCCCAAGCTGAGTGGTACAGTCAACACATCTGAGGGATGGCATACCATCCAGATGGACCTGAACCAGCTCGAGAAGTGGGCTCATGTGAAACTCATGAAGTTCAAAAAGACCAAGTGCAAGGTCCTGCACATGGGTTGGGGCAACCTCTAGTATCAAAACAGGCTCGGGGATGAAGGAATTGAGTGCAGCCCTGAGAAGGACTTAGAGGTGTTAGTTGATGAGAAGCTTGATAAAAGCCATCAATGCTAAGCAATCCAGAAAGCCAATAGTATCCTGGGCTGCATCAAAAGAAGCATGGCCAGCAGGTCGAGGGAGGTGATTCTCCCCCTCTACTCCACTCTCATGAGACCCCACCTCGAGTACTGCATCCAGTTCTGGAGCCATCAGCACAGGAAAGACATGGACCTGTTGGAGCAGGTCCAGAGGAGGGCCACAAAGATGATCAGAGGGCTGGAGCAGCTCTCCTATGAAGACAGGCTGAGAGAGTTGGGGCTGTTCAGCCTGGAGGCTCAGGGGAGACCTGAGCAGCCTTTCTGTACCTACAGGAGGCTTATAAAAAAGATGGGAAGAAACATTTTAGCAGGACCTGTTACAAGAGGACAAGGGGTAATGGTTTTCAACTTAAAGAGGGCAGATTTAGACTAGATATAAGGAAGAAATTTTTTACACTGAGGGTGGTGGAACACTGGAACAGGTTGCCCAGAGAGGTGGTGGATGCCCCATCCCTGGAAACATTCAAGGCCAGGCTGGACAGGGCTCTGAACAACCTGAGCTGGTTGGAGATCTCCCTGCTCCTTGCAGGGGGGTTGCACTAGATGACCTTTGAAGGTCTCTTCCAACCCAAATCATTCTATGATTCTAGAAACTTTGAACAGTAATTTAAAATGGCATAAGAACACAGACAAATAACCAAATAAAAGCACCCATGAAAGACTGTTGCACTGAGCTAGTTTCTGTGGCTTTTTTCCCCCAGTACTGGAAGCCTCCTGTTCTCAGTTGTCCTTCTAGGAGTATTTCCTACCTTTACAATCACACTGTAAATTAGACTGTAACTCTAATCAGCATTTCTCTCCTGATCTGCATCTCCACAGGCCTTCATGCAGTGGACCCCTGACTGTACACAATGCAACCTGTCGGCAACAACAAACTCAATAAACATGGTTTTTTTTGTGTACATACCTTCCTCCAGTGACAACAGCAAATAATTTCTGGCTGCAAGCCAATGTGGCATTGGAGTCTCAAGTCACTGCGCTACAACTCCTTAATCAACCATAATTTAAACCTTCAACCCTTTATGCTATTAGAATGATTAACAAATTCAAAACATATTACTATGATCTTGCTATTTTGTAGCCTTTAGAAATAACGTGCTTCTTTCAGATGTTTTGCTTTTCTGTATTTTTCCTACTGCACGGTATGTATCTATACTACAAGACATGAAAAAAACTTTCATATCACACAGCTCATTAGAGGCTTAAATGAACCAGTTTTAGATGTATGATTTTGACCTCATTACTGTCCTCAATCAATGAAATAAAAATGGCGGTTGTCATAACATCATATCTTGGATACATTACTCTGGGAATCTGCAATCAGAGGCTGCTCCTTAGATGGCAAAACTGCTAATGAATATATTTGCTAGTGCTAAGCCTGATTAAATAATAATAGAGAAAAAAGGATTTTTAGAACTCAATAAGCCAATCAAAGTATCTCTGAGCCAACTAGAGGGAAAGATATATCCTACCTGCATCTTGTCATAACCTTGGTCCATTTGCAAAATGCTGCAGAAAAAAAAATTCCTCACCTGGCACAGTTCCTATGCTACTGCCTAAAAACATCTTAACATGCGTGTAAGTCACATGCTGCAAATATCACAACAAAAATCAGCATGTGTCTGAAGTGCTGCTCTGAAACATGCTTTACGACAATTTTTTTAAACACTCTTTATCTTCAGAACGATAATATCTCTTCATTTTCCTCCACCTTTATGCCAGTCATACACTTATAGAATCATAGAACAGTTAGGGTTGGAAGGGAACTTTAAAGGTCATCTAGTCCAACCCCCCTGCAAGATGCAGGGACATCTCCAACTAAATCAGTTTGCTTAGAGCCCTGTCCAACCTGGCCTTAAATGTTTCCAGGGATGGGGCATCTACGACCTCTCTGGGCAACCTGTTCCAGTGCTTCACCACTCTCACTGTAAAAATGTATTTCCTTATGTCCAGTCTGAATCTATCTCCCTCTATGTTAAAAATATTATCCCTCATCCTATCACAACAGGCCCTACTAAAAAGTTTCTCCCCATCCTTCTTATAAGCCCCCTTTAGGTACTGGAAAGCCACTATAAGGTCTCCCTGGAGCCTTGTCTTCTCCAGGCTGAACAGCCCCAACTCTCTGAGCCTGTCCTCATAGGAGAGGTGCTCCAGCCCTCTGATTATCTTTGTGGCCCTTCTCTGAACTTGCTCCAGCACATCCACATCCTTCTTATGCTGTGGGCTCCAGAGCTGGATGCAGTACTCCAGGTGGGGTCTCATGAGAGTGGAGTAGAGGGGGAGGATCACCTCCCTCGACCTGCTGGCCATGCTTCTGTTGATGCAGCCCAGGGTGTGGTTGGCTTTCTGGGCTGCTTAGCATGGGATGAGCTGAGGTAACTAACTCAAGGCTCGATGCTTAACCCTTAAACAACTTAGTGCATTCTGTGTATCTAATACAAATTAGATGGATTATCTATGGCTGCATTCAACTTAATAGAGTTTTCACTTCCATGTACTAGGTCATTTCCAAAACTTTACACTTCCCAATATATTACTATATAAGCAATCATTATTTGGATTTCTAAAAATATACAGATGTTTTCTGTTGACTAAGCCTTTAGTTTGTGCATATTTGTGAAGGTAATAAGCTGGTATATGTATACCTTGCCTGTTACACGTGCTGGACGTACAATGTATGTTGTTTTTGAGAGACCTGAATGACCAGTACTTACTCCAAAAGCTCAAAAATTCATGAGTAGTTCAGAGCTGACATATTTTCCCTTGCCATATGTGTTAAATACTTTAGCATACAGAACAAATTAGCAAACACTTTGTCAAGTTTCTCACAAGTCTGCCAAGCCAAAATTCTTCATATTTTGCACTGTTCAACTTAAGCTATTCTTATTTATTGCACTAATTTGTTTAGTGAATAGACTCGGACCACTTTTTCATTTAGTTTCATTTTTATAATCGAAATAGTGGTGGTTTTATTTTTTCTTGGCAATTCAATATTTTCTGAGATGTGTGAAGTCATGTTATTAACCAATTTAATAGTGTTTTGTATATAATATTATTGTCAGGTGAAACTATTATTAAAAAGTTCTGTTTTCTGAATCATGTAGCTCTGTGGAATGCTAGGTTTTGATAGTTCTTTTAGGATTTAGCCAAATATTCTTTCTTTCACTTTGTCATATACCAGTTAAACTCTACAAGCAAGGCTTCCTCTTGGTGCAGTATACAATTGGAAAGTTGTACCTCCAATTTCTTTCATAATGCACTTCCAATTAGTTTCATAATGTTCCCTGTAGAGAAAATTAATTTCTCTACACCTGTAGAGAAAATGAAGCTTTGAACAGAGAAGCGGAGTGCAGGCAAAAGAAAAGACTTATCTGGATCTTCAACAGCAGGTAGGGAAGAAGCAACATTTTATCCTTCTATAGTCCTCTTCTTCCTTCCTTCATCTCCTTTTTTCCATGGAACAATATGTCAGCTCTCATCCACAGGAGACAGCATGGGAAGGTTTGGCCAGAGAAGGCTCTCCGTAGCTGAATGACTCCTATCTACACCTTCTCAGGTGAAAAGCTTCTTTCTAACAGAAGGTGAGTATTTGGCATTTCCATGTGTGTCCTTAGGCATAGTATCTTAGTTAAAAGTAATTGCTTCAGAGTATCCTCAACTATGTTATGTGTCTATAGCATACAAACTGGAAGAGGATTTTTTTTTTTTTGGCAGAAGATGAAACTGACTCTTACCAGTCTGTTTTTAGCCTGGTTTCCTATGGAAACAAGGCTGCGTATCAATATAATACAGTCTGTGTGTCCTCTCCTTTTAATTTTTGAACTAAGTAGCCCAATTTTGACCAAATGTGGCTGAGAAGATAGAAATCTCAAAGACAGTTACAATCTTATAAATTTTGAAAGTGGCAGCTGCTGGAGAGAAGAGAGACCAGGATCCTAGCATTAACATGCAGGGTGCTAACAATCTTATCAGCCCATTTCTGCTGTCAAGTGCGGCAGTCTGCATAGCATTACCAGAATATATGCATATTCAGAGATAAAAGAAGATCTCTATAATTGAATTATTAACCAAGAGACATAAATCCATAAGAAACTGGTCCTCTTCACTTCTGGTTCTTTTAGCGCTTCTCTCTTTTTAGCTAGACAGCCAAGATACCAGGTTGATGAGAGAAAAAAAAAATATGAAAAAAAATAGGAGAAATGGTTTAAATGAAAACCAAAATCATACCAAATCCATATTGCAGCAAAAGAGAAGAGTAAGTAGGTGGACTAAGGAGTTTGTCAGCCACTACGGTACAAGGATGGACAGCTTTTAAGGTTCTGTACTAAGGTACATTTAAATCTCTTTCCGATTTTACCAGGTTCAAAACCTCTACACACAAACACAGACACAAACACACATGCAGGAGATTGTGAGCTCCACTTTTTAGCTGTGACCAAGTAAACATACTGAATGAGCCAACTCTTTAATGCAGATGCATGACATAAAGCTGAAAATAATTTTCTTTTCATTTCCACAGCCAAGCAGCAACACAACAGTTAAAGAACAGGAATTCCCTCACCAAGCCCATTTTTACAGTGCTTTGCTGATTAGTTTGAGATGGTCTGCCATAATAGTCTATGCCATAATTACTCCTGGTTCAAAAATACTTAAAAAATACCACCAAAGGCTCACTGATTCATTGTTGAAATGCACGCATTGACTAAGGGAAGTGGTATGACAAGTTATTTGTTACTCAAGGAAGTAGCATAATTCTTCATTATATGTCCAATATTCTGCCAGTATTTACTATAAATAAGACTGTTCTGTTCCAAGATTTCTCAAGACAGAAGATACAATTTCCAAGCTCTCAGCCAAAAAAAAAATTCAGAATCTAGAAAGTATTTCTCAGCTAGCAGTTCCTGAAATATAACTGATGTTTGATCTGTATCTGTTAATTCTCATGGAAAAAAAAAATAAAAGAAAAAAAAAGTTAAAAGATGAGCTTTGCTTTCACTCATATTTGCAGCAATGTCTCTGTCTCTTTCATTTTTTTTGTCCATAGTGTCAGATACCTTTTCCCTCACATTCTGTCTGCTCACACTGGGAATCAGGTGTGTGCTGCCAGTAGGACTTGTTAATTCAAGGAGCTGCTGCTGTCCAATTAAACTTCGTGCCAGATCACAGACAGCCAGACACTAAGGGAGCTCTCTCCTTCCTAGTTCAGCAGTAAGTGCCATGCCATTAGCAGCATAGCCTGGGTATTAACTCACTCATTTGTAGGCACACTGTAAGGTTAATCCATATTGTTCCAAAAGGAAAAAACTCCAAGAAGTAAAGAAGGAAATCAGGCACTTAAAGTAGGCTCAGCAAAAACCAGAGATGCCTATATCCAAGAATATAATCCTGAAGACCTGAACTCAGATGAAAGTTTACTCAAGGAATCTACTTTTACTATTTCAGGAGTTCCTAGGTGCCTAAAATGTTCCTTTAGCACATACACAGATTTTCTCCTGGTTTTGGAATACAGCAAAGTCAGCATTTAGCTAAATCCAAACATATGAATCAGGTTGATAATCTCCTGCCTACCTTCCATGAAGAACTGCATTCATTAGATGTTCTTATGACACACCGGACCAGGATCAAGCACCTCCAAAGCACAGTGATAACCAAAACTTTTAAAAATCCAACATGAAGTGCTAGCTTTCCCTGTTTTTCAACAGCTGAATGGAGCTTAACCTATTTACAATTAGTCTGCAGACATTAGACAAGAACAGACTATCTCATTGTAATCCATAAAAAAAGAAATAAGAAGAGCACATCTGTTATCAATAGGCTTAAGTTTGCTACGGATACACAGCACAGCCAGAACAGTATTAAAAAAAAAAAAAAAGGTTGCAAACTTTTGTTTCAGTGGGTCAAGGATATAGAATGTTTTCAAGATATGATGGTTCAGCCCCTTTATTCTTCTACTGAATTCAAGCCCCTGTCTCCCACTACCCAGCAGGTTATGCAAAGCATCAGGCCATGCAATTTGAGTAAGAAATCAGGTATATCAGGTATCGGGAGCACAGCTCCTTACACTGTACAGTATTATCACAGAAGTAGATACTCAATCCAGGCTGATGGAGGATCCTATTAACCTCAGAAAACAGTGCTGAAACTAGCCTCGAAGTTGCCAGCAACTAGCAAAGTGGACCCATGTATACCCTAAGCACTATCCCTCTGTAGATCTCTGCAGACATACATAATGCACAAATATTTCCTAAGAAGAAGAAACCCCTTCTTTCAAAAATGTACTTGGGATCACTCTTTTCCTTCAGGCTGCACCGGTAAAAATCCACCTGATGTTTCCAGTTCTCCTATATTCGCATGTCTAATGGATGCAGTGCTTCTTTGAGGTGGGAGAGCTGAAGCTTTATGCCCGACATCCAACTTCCCTGAAAAGTGTCTGTACAAGTGGGTTGTACACTACTCCGGCTGGGAAAGAGCCCCCTCCAGCCTTTTCTTTCGTCAAGAGGAGAAAGAAAAAGCAAACTGTAGGTTCGAGGGCAGAGCAGCCAGGTGAGAGACAAGTGTGCTGCAGTTCCTTCTGCGATAACGGTTTATGAAATTTATTCAGCAATGGGTTAACGTCAGGAAGCAGACCACTCCAGAGGCAGGTTAGACACCCTGGACTCCCCATTCGCCCCGCAGTAGTTAAGCTGTTTCCCACCCACTTCTCACCCTTGCAGCCTATACTATTATCATGCACAAGATAAAGAACTGCGATGCCTAACATAATTTCCAGTCTTGTCATTTAAAGATTAGTCAGTGGCTACGCTCAGCATTCAGTAGCTAAATCTTACTTTTATTAGTGTTTAAATTTTTCTCGTGACTGCAAAGACAACTTTATTTCCCACCTCCTTAAAAAGGCCATCCAAAGGAACAGATGACATAACAACATTATAAAAGAGACAAAATTAGCAGTCATGAGAAGTACAGAAGGCTTGGAAAGAAATATACACTTGTAGGGGTGATAAGGATATAAAAACAGTGACATTGGCAATGGCATCTGAAAGAGGAATCTGCAGAGAGGGTTTTTACAGACACTGAGGTCTGTAAGATGCTGTACTTAACTCGCTGCATGCTCGATTTGACCTTTCTTAGACAGGAAGGATAGGTGAGAGATGGGTGCTCATGGGCAGTCCACAGCCAGTACCCTTTCCCAGTGATAAAGCAACAGGTTTGCTAAGCTCCGGGGAACCTCCTGCATTTTGTGGACCCCATTTGAGCACTGGAGCCCATGTGTCTAATCTGAAGAGTTAGACTGTCCTCAGATCTAGAAAGAATGAGCAACGTATGTCAACTAGCAGAAACAGTGAGCACAATATTAACTATAAAGCTCGTACTTTTGGAAAATATTAAAATACTTTTTAATATAGTATTTAAAACCCAATATGCAATGCAGGAGATAAAAGACATCAGGTACTTTAACAAGGACTTAAAAGATAAGCAGGAAGAGTCTAGCAATGAAATGAATGAGCTGATCCTCACCAAAGTGATGTCACCTCTGTGAAATCTGTGCAACAGTTAGCAATTACTCCTTTCAGTGTGCAATACATTTAGTATCTGTATCTTGATAAAATCTAGTGCCACACATCAGGGCACGAGGCTTCATCATCCTGGGAGAAACAGCAACACATTCATGTAGCTTTTTTGATGTGTATAGAAAAAGAGAGACAACATTTGGATCAGGAAAACAGAATTTAAGCACTGACTCAGAGCTACTGCACTCTCCTAAGTATGTCTCTCTCAATAGTATTTTAATCAATTGGTCTTGAACTTGAGCAATATATCTGCCATATTTCCCAAGCTATTATATACAATGCATTCCAAGCTGTTATAATTTATAAAATGGACCTCACATTGTCCTCCCAGTTATTATTAAATCCAACCACAAGTGACCATTCCACTATGTACTCCAGTGTCTCTATAGCAATGACCACACTTCAAGTTTGAAAAAGGATACTGAGAAGTTTTAAACAGAAAAAAAAAATAAGAAAAAAAAAAGTGTCTCATAAATACAGCCCAGGGCTGCCCAGATGAGAAGATGAGGCTGAGGAAGCAGGAAAGACAGTTTGCAGTCTTTTGAGTAGGCACAGTGTGCTTTGTGTGATGACAGTAATAATAAATCCCAATTTAGAAAAGATCACAATTTCAACTTTTGCCCTGGGCTCTTTGGAATGTCTGCATGCCCCTGAATGTCTAATTTAGCAGTGTTTTTATCCTATATTGGTACCTATCTAGTACCATTTAATAAAAGGAATTACAGTGGAAATACATTCTTATGAAGGAATAACACGTTTTATTGTTAGACAGAAGCAGACAACCAAACTAAATAAAGTTGGAGTTGATTCCACATGAACTCAATTGCTAGTTTTTAATTTCATGGTAGCCCTTGGATGCTACAGCAACTCGCATTTCTGCACTGCCTGCACCCCCATGACAGAGTAATAGTGGTCAGAGGGGCTTTTCTCGGGGACAGGACAGCCAAATTCACATTCTCATGTAGCACTTGGAGAGCTCACACATTTTGGGCAGATTTTCAAAATAGCACAGAATTATCTTTTGGTTGTTCCCACAAGTTTTATGGAGGTCCTCAATAACAGCTTTTGAAAACTTCATCCTGAAAGTACAGCTTTTAGGTCACCAGTGATGGTACATCAACTGTTCCTTTCTAAGCCTCTCAGTATCTGAAAACCTTTTCAAGAAACCACTTTATGTGGAGTCATTGCTTTCTTTGGGAACAGCACATGTATATGAAAGCATAGAGTTTGTTCCCATTTAGAAAAGGGAGTGCAGTCTACTCACAGCAAGCAATAGCAGAAAATGCTATTGAAATTACATATATTCTTCAGTGGGTTTGAAGGGGATCTAAACATACCTCTAGGGTATGTTTTATCCCATCTTGTAAAAACCACCATTAGATCATCACTCCCATTTTGTGAGAAATCTATGTTCCTAGATGGTTTTTGTTGGTGGAAAAGAAAGTTTGGGGTTTTTTTGTCTTGTTTTAATATTGCTTGTTTGGTGACATTCCCATTTAGGGACCTGCTGGCTGAAATCAAAACCTTTACAGCAGTCATGCAACTCTTCTGAATCTATTGTGATAAGCTGAACTACACCAGCATCTACCTAACCTAAATGGCTTATTATGACATGAATTACATTGGTAGGATCAACCATCAGGAACTCTCTGTCATATTCTTGTGATTGTGGACTTGCTGTTTCTGAAGAATTGCCAGACAAAAATGGATGAATTTTTACAACCTCATTTACTGAATCTCTCCCGAACAATACACAGGAACAAAACAGTGGCTGAAGGTGAGAGTTCCCAATTGCTAAAATGATCTATCAATACTCAGAAATAAGGTATGGAAAACAGCAGTTGCAACACCTGCATCACTGATAGTTTATCAGGATTAAAAATTGTTTCTGCATTTATGTACACTGCACAAATCTTTACAACTTTTGTGCTTCAGACTTTTTTTTTGATGTTACCTTACTCTGTTTTATTTTTCCAGTCTGAGATTTTGCACTTGCTTTAATATTTTGTTCTCTAAGACACAATAAAAGCTAAAGCTGTATATTCCGAGCAGCCTGAAAAAGCTCACATATTATGCCCAAAGCATGAAACACCTGTTGAGTCATTATATTTCTAATATAAAAGAAAAGGCACAAAACTCACTTTTCTGTAAATGAGAGGCATATTATAAAGCCTGTTGATCCCACACAAATCCTTATAAGTCTCCTTAGGAATGGTTCTCCTAGGAATTAAGCACACATGTCTCCATCAGGCACGTCTCTGTTCACCACTTTGAAGTAAGCAGCCACTGAAGCATTACTCCAAGAACCTTAGGGAGGAAGTAAAGTAATCCCTTTACTCTTCCTCAGTGCCAGGGATAGTCATCACCAGGAGTGCTCAGCAAAGAGGAAAAAAAAAGAGCCTTTCTTACAAAACTAGTAAACAGGAGCATTCTAGCTCGGTGATGGCAGAGGAGGAATGCACTAGCTTTTACTTAGAGACATTTTATTCAGCACAAGCAAACTAAAAAGGGCCTGCAGATAAACATCAATTTATAGAGGGGGGGGTCTATCTTGACAGAAAAGCAAGAGAGATGAAACCTTTCAGAGAGGCTGGAGCAGCCAAGGAAGGTTGCTTTAATTAAGGACAGTCTTAATTCTGTTGTTGAGTCATTTTGTATTCAGGTCTTACTACTACAACTTTATATTTTAAAGACATACTATTTAGTTCTTAAATAGGGAACACTGCCTAGATGACCTGACAAATAAGAAGGCATTCCTGATGAAAGTACATGGCAAACCTTTAAAAACAGATACCAAAACACTTAAAAGTGCCCAGCCTCTCAAAGACTATTGCTAAGGCATCAGGGAATAACAAACATATTTCTCCGGAATGGGATATTTTAAGAATCAGCACAACAAACAACAGGAAAGGAAGAAGCATTTTTCCAATGGTTTCCTGGCAATAGTGAGGAAAAACCCTCCAGCACATTGCATAGCAGCAGGGAGCATACTTGAAAACTAAGCTAGTGTACTACTGTAGGATTAAAACAAAGAAAACTAATAAAATACTGAGACATGCACAGCTTTTTTTTACCCCCACCAAAGAATTTTAAACCCTGTCCAGCCTTTCCGTGAGCAACCTAGTAATGTCTGCTCTAACTAGACTCAACTTCTCTGACCTCAGTTCCGTTACCAGACCTCTAACACTTCACTTGATTTCAAATCTCACACTTTTCTGTAGTCACCAGCTGTAGCATCCGTGCTGCTCCACGCCCTGAAATACTGTTACACTCAGAGCACCACACATCTGCTGTATTCGCTCTGCCTGCACAGTCCCTATCACATGTATGCATTATGCTGCTCTCAGAAACACGGCAGCTTAAAACCATTTCTCTCAAGGAATTTACATACTTGAAAACTGGCAATTTCATTACAGAGGAAGACTCAGTCTTCTCAGTCAACTTGCTTTTAGTCATGGTCAGTGCAGCAGTGCACGTGTGGCAGTGCACATGCATCCCTCAAAGATGTCTGGCAAACACCAGCTTTGATCCTGCAGCAAACCATCTGTGGGTTTTGGGAATGAGCAAGGAACTGTGATTGCCTGGTAAGACGCTGCAAGGGACCCACATCAGAGAAAGAGGCAGACTAGCCCCCTGTGTAAGGAAGTTAGGGAAAAGAGGGTCTAGGAAAAAAAAATGAGGAATTTCTTGGGCTTTTTCCCTACCTTAAAAAAAAAAAGGATTCATAGCCATTTATTTTCCCAGCCTGGTGAGGGAGACCTTCCTAATGTGTTTCAGCTCTGGCCAGAGGCATCCCATGTGCAAACATTATCCTTTGATGAAGTATATACCTATAAGATATGTACATACTTAGATATACAGGTGTATATAGCTACATACATGTATAGCTCTATCTATCTATCTATCTATTTATATGCAAACACAAATGTACCTATGCCTAAGCCTCAGAGACTGGTTGGGAGCATCTTAACCACGGAGTCATGTGGTTCTGTTGGTTAGGACTAGAGATAGGATGTTTTGCTTCAGGACAGGTGTTTATACAAGGGCAATCTTGTGGTCCCAGGAACCTACAAGTTGAGGGTGAGTAGTGAGCTCCCACTCGCTATGGATATCTGGTCCCACACCAAGACACCTTTTACTCTCACAGTGTGGGGGAAATGAGCATAAGCCTTTTACGGCACCTGGAGAGTAATTTTAGACTGATTTTAAACTATGAATAAGGCACAATGAGCTATCGTTGGAAGCTGATGTTAAAGAAGTTGCTGAGAACTAAGCCAAGGGTAATCTCTTTGGAAATGAGCTGACTGTATGCTGATCAAGGTTATATTTACTGGCAGGTGTGAGTAGAAAAGAAGCCTGAGAAAGAAGAGACTGCAAGGGAAGAGTTAATACTGATACCCAGAGAAAATGAACCCAGAGACTGATGTCCTCTCCAGGCAGGAGAGCTCAGCTGACTGTCACAGGGAGGAGAGGGGGAGCATTATCACAGTGTTGAGCAAGGAGGATATTTTTCAGTGCTAGTACTTTGAGAAAGGACATGAGGGCCTCTAAATCACCTAATAGTATTCTCTAAATATTTGGGATTTAACATTTATATTGGGAAAAAAAAAAAAAAAGAAGGTTATGTAATAAGCTCAAGCACCAATTCTACAGTGCTTAATTATCATCTTGCTCCAAGAATATTTTAAACTGGCTTAACTAGACATCTGCAAAACGTCTTTCAGAGTTGGTCTAAGACCCATCCCTGACTGTTGTACTAGCATATAGGTAAGACACAGCTATCTCTTTTCAGTAATCCCCGGCGAGCACAGTAGTTTTTCAACTGGCTTGTGCTGAAATACCCCTGAAGAAGGCTCATCTAGAGCCCAGATCACCATGTTAGTTGTTCTAGTATCTACAGTGATAATTTTCATTTTTATTATTTTCTTACAATATATATAGTATTTGAAAATCCCTGGTACGTGATGACCAAGTGAAAATATTTCATCTGTCCCATCTGTCAGAATTACTTTGAAAAACATTCTTTTAAAATACTGGGGTTTATGGCACATAATGATAGTGTCCTTGAATCAGGTAATACTGTGGTTAAAAGACTATAAGGTAGAGGATTGAATTTTGCATCTTTTATGTCCTCATCTTGTGAGACTCATAACTTTTTATTGGCACTTCAAAGGCGGTCACAAAAACACACTGAAAGCAGGCTATGTTGGCTAACAAAACCCACAGCATAACATACTGCATTATGGGGTGAGGATAGAAGGGGAAAGTCCAGGGAAAAAAATACTGTATATGCAAACCATATCATAAAAACTGAAACAACTCAAACACACCATAATTGGATATTGTAATAAAATGCCTCAGCTGAGATGAAGACCTGGGGTTGGGGGAAATGGGAACAGAGAAAGTAGGTCTAGGTATGTTTGAAAGTTTCATACATCTTCTGGTGCCAACATTTGAGCCACTCAAAAAAAAAAAAAAATCAGAATATTCTAGGCCTATTTAATGGGTCTCATATATACCTGAGGGTTTTTTTTAATAAATGGGTTTAAGAATATAAATCCCCATTTTTGTGACCTTAAGTCACAGTAAACTGTCGAAATTTCCCTTTCTTACAAAGATCACAAGTCTGCTAAGACTGGCACAGATTTGTCCCTGCAACAAGAGGGAAAAATCAAACAAGTGATAACTGCATCTCATTCCCCGAAGTTTCAATCCATATCAGCAAACTTTCACAACCAAATTATTCAATGTTACATTCCTAAGAAGAAACTATTTCAAATAAACGAACTGAGGAAAAAGGAAAAAAAAAAGATTTCTAGTACTGCAGAGCATAAGAATTCACCATAAAGACATAAATCTCCATTTTTCTATGCAGTATTTCTAGAATATTCTGATCTGAGTACTTTTATCACTAAAGAAAGGAAATCTCCAGGTAAGCGCGGTTACACTTTTGTACCTTCCATCACACTAAGGTCCATAAATCAACTACTGTGCGATTTTTCACAGTTATGAGCTTGGAAAGATCTATCTTGCTTGGAAAACAAGATCATACTCTAAATACGGAAATTGAAAAAAACCTTATATATTATATATAATTTCTATTTTCCTCTACTTTGTATGACCAATAGCTGAAATGGTAAATTTATGTACTGATAGCCATGCATTCATTCCCATAGATCTCAAAATAGAAGTCATGACTTCTCTGCCTCAGCTTGACAGTGCTGTTACAAAAGCTCCAATGCTCACCTGAAAGGAAGAATGCTGTTTGGATTTATTTTGAAAAGGAATGTGAAGCGAGTTGTAACAAGTACTTGTCTGAATTAATAATGCGATCCTATATCTTATTGGTAAGAGCTCCCAGCTTCAAAAAGAAATATTTTTGCTTGCAGATTGTGGTTACACTTCTTCTCGTCAAACACATCTCCTTACAGTGGTATCTCAGGAAAGCTCTCCCTCTCTCTCTCTCTGATCTTCATGGGTCTGTAAGAATAATGTTCCAAGGTCTTAACTTTTCTGGTCTGAAATAAAAGAAGCAACCCTACGGAAGAAATTAATGTTGGCATTTCTAGGAATTTGGGCTTTTCTTTGAATGTGCTGATAACACAGTATAGCAACTTCACTGATTGCTTTTGTGCTGACTCCTGTAAGCACAACACGTCCTTCTTACTGATCTTCTAAAAACTATGTTCCTGTTTATTTATCGTGGCAATTGGTGCACTGTTCTGGGTCTTCTATAGAGAGTTGCATTTGTTTATGTCTTTCTAGGACTCCCAGTCAGGAAGAGTTCAGCTTCCTCTTTGAATGAAGATGGCTCTGAATGAAGAATTTATCTTTGTAGCGTGAGACCTCTGGTAATGATCAGATAGCCCAGAAAATGGTGGTTTCATAATTCTTCAGGCATCTCTGGTTCTCTCTTTCCTATAACTTGCATTGCACTCCAAACTAGTCTACAACATGGGTAAGCACATAACACCTTGTTTTGCCAGTTAAATCAAGCTCTGTGCCAGAGGAAGGCTGAAGTTGGAACAGAGATTTATTATTTTTAACTCTCATAGGATTTCAGAAATACCAAAAGAGGAATTCCAATCTCTGTATCAAATTTATAAACAGAAGTTTGTCTAACAAATCAAATGAACAGAAAATTGTTGAATGCATTATAAGAAGAAAAGTCATGTCTCACAAATTACTAGTTCTCTGAAAGAATAAACAAAGTGGGTATAAGATGCAACTGATTTACAAAGAGTGGTCGGATTTCCAAAAGCTTTCCTTCTGATAACGTCCTTCAAAGGGCCTTAGACCCAACTGTCATGGGAGGAGAGGGAAGAGTCTGTTTTGGCTTAATAACTGGTCAGCAGATAGCAAGCATACTGGAAGTAAATAGTCATAATTCACAGCAGAGAAGGAAGAATTCCCAACAACCTCTCATGGGTTCTCGTGCCGCTGAACTTCCTTTTCAGCATTTGAGAATGCTGAGGATGATGAGTGAAGAGAAAGTCTGATGATAAAAAAAATAACCAGAACAGGAAGAATTAAAGCTGCCTTTGAAGAGCTGTACACAGATCTCACAATACTGAATCACTTGGCAAAAAAAAAAAGACAGATGCAATTCAAAGTACTGCATATGCAAAGCAAGAAGGGACAGTCCTAACCACAGATAAACAGTCATAGACTCCTATTACTTTCATTAGTATTAATAGTCAATTTAAACCCCTTGATTATTGTTCATCAGGTCCAGTAACAGTTAAAAACAAAATGCAATTTTAGGAATTATTAAGTAACAGGAAACAAGACCAAAATAGAAAATTATTTACTATACAACCTTATGATGCACAGCAGCTGCACAACAATTTCTACAAGACGGTATACTTAGCAAAGGTATAGAGAAGGAAGATCAGAATGAATCAACACAAGGAAAAACTTCTGTACTTAATCTCTGTAAAGATTAAATAGATTAAGAAACTTTAATTCGAAAAAACATAGATCTAGATTTTATTTTAGGAATACTCCCTACTGTGTGCGTGTCTTGGAGTAGACCATCTAGTTCCATCTGACTTAGTCCTGCCTTTTCAGGATGATGATGCAGACTGTGCTTATATTCAGTTATATGTGATTGTAGGGATTGAGGATGGGAGATAAATAGGAGGAAAACATATTAGGATGGTTATTTTGTTTTGGTTTGCTTTGCTTTGTTTGTTTATTTGGGGTTTTGCCTTTAGTATGCTCCTTAAAATCTACTGAGGGATCAGCTACTATAATTATATCAGAAGACAGGAGAGGAAGAAGAGAGAAGATGAATTTTTTTCAGCACACAGGGAAAGCACAAATGGAATTAGATGTGGGCAGCACACACATTTCAGAATTAGAATTTAAAATTAAGCCTCGAAATTAAGCCTTCAACACGAAAGATCGGCTTCTGGGAAATCCATCTGAGCTGTCAGTTGCTGTGGAGACAGTTAAATTACAGAGAAGGAGGAGCATTTGTTGCCAATGAGTGACATCTCTTACTGACACCATGCTGCCAGCTGTTACAAGGTCATGGAGCTGCAGATAGAAGCTGCATTACGTGCTGCAAACGTCAGCGTAATGAAAAATGTTCCCGAGATGTATGAAAAGAAAATCTTCACAGGGTTGAAATAACACTATTATTATTTGTGAAAATAAATATGAAAAAAAGGTTTTTTATGCAAATAAACTTCTCAAGGCAGATACGTGAAATGGGAAAAATGGCAATTTGGTAACGCAGGAAAGGCTTGAACCAAGTGAAATGCATTGGGTGAGGGGTACCCCAATATGGTATCTCTCCCAAACCTTGCCACTTGCTCATCTCGTGTAATTCCAATGTAGCTATAACCTCACTAACCAGAGAGGAGGAAAAGATAAGCCAGGATTCTTTCCCTCCTGGACTTTTCAGGGAGGTCCTGAACTTTGCAGTACGAAATACAAAGTAGCTTTCAAAAGGAAACAGAAACAATAATAAAGTACTAAACAGTAAACTAAGAGTCTAGTCTATGAAAAGTAAATCATTCTAAGAGAAACATTTGAAATAAATGAGTGCTTTAGCTTTCAGCTTTGAAGAATTGTTCTCATTTTTGTGGAGTGTTTAAAATAAGTCTGCGTCCCACATGAACCTGGCGCTTCAATACTCTTATGGCAGCACTTCAGCATTTGATCTGCCATTTCATCTGAATAAACTGTGTTATTCCCCTCTGGAAGAGCTCAAGCATAAACCAAACATTTGTTCTTCAACTGTGCCTTCCCCAGCCTTTCCGCTGACAAGTCTGCTCCACTTGAAAAAATCGGCTTTCTCATTAGTTGTCTCTCTCAGTCCCTCAGTGACAAATGGTCTTGGAGCAGAATAGGCTTCACGAAGAAGACGACTTGTGAGTCCAATCCTAAAGCACCCTCTTCTTGCATGTCTGGACCTGAATCCCACTCAGATGCTCAAAAAACCAAATTGTACATCATCAGTTTATTTCCCACCCCCACCGCTCCTCCCACAATGTCATAAGGTTCCTCCTCATCTTGCTGAGACAAGAGTGCCACAGTGTATCCAGTGGTGCTGTTCCGGGTGTCATTTGAAGCAAATCTCCCAATCTTATCAACTGGTCAAAGTCACACAATATTTAAGTGTGCAGCTGATCTCACATTTTTCGATGGATGTCATCATATTCCCTGTCCATTTTGATACAATTTTTGCTAAGCTGCTACTGTATGAATATCAGGAAAATTTATCACAACACAAAGGGTCTATAAAGGACTTTTCTTTTAATGAACTGAGATGTGATTTGGGCAGAACAAAGACCACAGGGAGACAGATGTGGAGTGAATTTTATACAGAAAGATTACATGGCACTAAGAAAGTCTCAATTCAAGCACCTTCACTGTAACTTTTGAATGCATCTAAGCAGTCCTGTTTAAAGATCATTATGAAAGTTAGAAAAAGAAACATTCATGCAATAAAACTGCACTCCTGTCCCGCGCGCATATGCATCACAATGGTGAAAGGTATAGGGCTAAACTAGTTTTAGAATGAGTGAGATTGTGTGTTATTCAGTCTGTAGGACAAGTCTTCTTAATTTTGCCGAACTTGGAAAGCATTTAGTGAATGGAGATGAGAGTGGCAGCTACAGAACAGATAATCTCATGAGTATGACGGTGAGAGGATTTCCATGGAGAACTGCATTGTACCGTTCTTCCTGCTATAGTGCCCTGCATCTCAGCCAAACTTTCACAAACGATTCTCCATTTACATTAATCATTTTCTGGTGTCCAAAACCAAACACAATGGAGCCTGATATGCAGAAGATCAACTCAGACTGCAGCTGAACCAGTGTTAGTGATGCTCTGAAAATATAAAGTGATAAGTACTCTTGCAACACAAGCTGACCATCTGAAACTTTTAAAATACATTTCTTTCTCACCTGTAAAAGAAAAATAACATCTCAGAATGTATTGTGAAAATAAAGAGGTTTAATTAAATTTCCAGATACAGTAGTTATAAGAGAAGAGGCTATGAGGATATTTACAGTCTTGTCTTCAGAATAAAATTTGAATGAAATCTAGTATAACACAAAGGAAATAATTAATTGTATAAGCACCATTGATCGTGTATGAGGATTTGTGCACAATTATATTGCTAAAACTATCTTTACTCATACATACAAGGGAGCTAAACTGAAGCTCCTGCAACAACCTTAATTCTCTAAATTTTTAATGCTTGATGTCACAATCTAAATTTCTAATACCTTTTTTTTCTGCTCCTACATGTGACCTAATGTAGTACTTTTAAGTGTTTTAAGTAGAAATATATGCTACAAACACTTATGAGAATCATGAAGTTATAGAAAAGTACATCACTAAAGCCTGTACCTTTCCATACTTGATTTATTATGGCCTTGACATGAGAAATGTGTACTGGTAAAATATTCTTTGAATGAATTGAGAGGTCTGTGTTTTCTGGGAGGGAGGAACAATATCTAAACTGACAGTGAAACAAGATTTACCAAACAGCTTTCAAGAGAACAAGCTAGGAAACAAGAGTTAACGCTAGTAACAATTTAGATGTTTTACTTAATAGTCCTAGTACAAGACTAAACTATTTGTTTCACGCCAGCCAAGAGATTACAAGAAGCTGAACACAAGTGTGGAGAAGGATGTATCTCAAACAAAAAGAGCTTCTTTGCCTATTTTCTATTGGTTCATATTTTTTTCTTTTTGTAGTAGTATCATGCCTCTCTAAAACAACAAACAATCAAGAAGTAGATTAGCACAAATCGGGGGCGATCCCCGTGGTGTTCTCCCCCAGGGAGGATCACTCGCTGAAGGGGACTGAATGAAGAAGTGATACACAGCCGCTGCCTGCTGCCTGCACTGTCTTGCTGTTTTATGATATGAACAGTATGAAATGTATTTATATCACTTACTTTTAGACAGCTAATGTAAATGTTTCAGTGCCTCTAACTTAGACACCTCACTGCAGCAGAGTGCTTCAGACTGCCTGTGCTGAGGACCTGGACTTGCTCTGCAGCTAAGAGAGAAACCTTTGAAGAAATCTGTCCTTATATCTACATCAGCACCAGTGCATTGCAATAGGAGCAAATCCTTAGGGCAAAACACTGGTGATGAGAACCTGACATCCACAGTAAATATATTAAAGGCTTTGGATCTATTCTGATCTGCGCCTGTGGATTTGAATAGCTGGTAACCATTGGAGCACATCTTCTGGTTATCTAAAATAAAGCCCATCTTGTGTTCTCCAAGACCGCTCTGTGATGTGAATCCAAGCACAGCAAGTGGAGACAATGGGGAACTTTACTTCAAAAGCACATTCCTACTTCGTACCAAAACACTAAGGCAGGTACATTCTTTGAATGCTCCCAGGGAATGATGCAGAACATCTTAATTAGAAGTCTTTCCTTCTCCATTGACTGCAAAAAACTGCAGAAAAAAAAAAAAGATATATTTTATATTTTCTTTTCATATACTATAAAAAGACAAAAAAATAGAAACATACAGCCCATAGAGACCTATATACTTCCAAGAGAAACTGCCGGGTATCCATATGTCAAAACACCAGGCATAGGAGTGCACATAAACCTGATTAAGCAGATGCCAAAATCCAGTTGTTCAAAGTGCCGAACACTTCCTTTTTTGGGTGATAAACATACACAGGAAAATAGCACTCCTATCAGTAGCCTGATATCTAGCAAGTTGAAGTTTCTGCTCCAAAACAGACAATGCAATTATTTGGGGCAGGGGGAATGGGTTTTGTGTTTTTACAGAGGTCATGGAGTTCTTGAGAAGAAGTTGCCTCAACTGCTTTCTGAGATTTTATTATCTAAATTCTGCATAAAGATCTTTTAAGTTCCAATTTAGGAAGTCTGCATGAGTTCCTGATAAGTGGACTATAGGATTTGCATGCAACAAAACATTTTTAATACAGCCTCCACTCTAGCCTTCATTTACTGATGGAACAACACCTTTCATCTTGCTTGCTTTTCTGTTTGCTAGTATCACACATCATTTCATTTGCTAAGACCCTCTGATCTCACAAGCATAGTAAAAAACACTTGTTTCACAAATGTCAGCAAATGAACAGCTTTGCTTTAAGCACCTATATAGAGCTACATATACATATATATGCACCTCACAAATACAGAATTCCATCTTTAATAAATCAATTCCAGGATTTTGCAAGTATTTGGAAACTGACTGGCAGATTAACACATTCCCTAATGTGTTAAAAAAATTCCCTAATCTATCCTTAAATGGAGAGTATCTTGGAACTTGGCTCTTTGTTCTTAGAATCATAGAATCATAGAATGGTTAGGGTTGGAAGGGACCTTTAAAAGTCATCTAGTCCAACCCCCCTGCAAGGAGCAGGGACATCTCCAACCAGATCAGGTTGCTCAAAGCCCCGTCCAACCTGGCCTTGAATTTTCCAGGAATGGGGCATCCACCACCTCTCTGGGCAACCTGTTCTTCTTCAGGTAGTCATGTTCTTTCCATAGTAGGAACACATATTGAGAATCAAAACCTTTAAAATTGCCTTCTCTTTATGGGATGATGAACAACTTATATTTAACAATTTCAGTCTTTGAAAACTGTATTTGATTGAATGAGAGTGATTAATTATGAGAAGAAAAGCAAATGCATGGAAGATTTGTTGAAGGAACTAATCACAACTATGAAGTTCAGAGAGTAGCAATACTGTCAGAAATGCTCCAACAAGCACTCATGCTTAATGGGATTTTGAAAGCAAATACAGTTCGACAGAATTCATGTGCAAAACACGCCAAACAAATTAAAGTCTCACATCCGAAGGGAAGGTACCACATGCCACTTCCTTCACCTTCATCTCGCTCCGCACGCTGCTGTACGTTGTTGTGGAGTGCCTCTCCTCCTTCCTCACACTCTTCAGTTCCCATTTGCTTTCCCTTTGATCCTATTGCCAAAAGGCTTTTAAGTACATTTCTCTTAGGATCCGCCTCTCTTACTTGTCCATAGCATCATACAGAAATAAAAAATTCAACCATCATCTCAGTACAATTCACAGACATCCCTCTCTTATTTTTTTGGTATCTCTGTTTCTGTTCAGCTTTTTCTACCAATGTCTGCTCATGAGCTGTAGCGTAAAAATGAGTTTTAAACAACAACTGAACAGTATCTGTTTCAGTAAATGTATATGTATCATTTGTGCCCAAAATCTGAATCAGCAATAACTACCAATATTCTGCAAGGAATGAGTAAGTGAATTTTTCATTTTTAAATAAACTGTTTCCTTGCTCTACAGATATATAACACGATGTCAAAAAGCAGAACTCCAGGCTGTTCTGCCTACCTGAGTTACTAAAATAGCTGTGCCTTGACCATGTATTTTTTATATCATGATTATAAAGGCAAATTAGTCACTGCTAAACAAGGTGGTAGGGAATACCAGCACGATTTAATGTTAACCTCAGAATATAACATAAGAATAATTTTGCTGATGCAATACTTTTCACATCGCATGGTTTCAGGTTACAATCACAATATGCTACCACATTAATTTTTTTTTTTTTTTTTTTTACACAACTAAAAACCTTGTTTTGGCATTTCTCTCCTAAAAGCTGGATTTATCTGTGTTACTGAAAACACAGCTAACATAAAACATGTCAACAAATAAAGTTCACACCTCTTGGCTATGTGCAGGCCAGGAGGGGAGATTAAAGGAGCAGTAAGCAAATCAGTTAGTCCTGTGGTGCCACACACTGTGTGCTTGCACAGTCCTTATTTAAACTAAAGTTGAATCTGCCTACGGTGTTCCACACTTTTAGGTAGCAACATCTTATTTCATGAATTAGTCTGAAACTGTCTCCTTTGGGTCAAAACTCTACTTTTTTCCTTTTGGTAAAAAAAAAAAAAAGAAAGCATTTATACTTTTTTTTTCTTTTTTTAATTAAGCTTTTTTAAAAGATCTTGTCTCTGTCTAAAACAAAAAGTCAAGGCTTTGGCAATTTCATATTCATTTTATATTTGAATTTGACTACACTGATTATTTTTCACTGTTATTCAACAGGATGAAAAAGCTATTGGCAATGCTAGATGTCTCTGCTCCAAACTCGGTGGAGTAATTATGAAATAATGGCATTACAAATTGCCATGCTAATGAAAAAATTAATTTTCCACTCCCCAAATACAGTATCATACTTTTATCTTAAAAGCCAACATCATGGTAAACGGTAGATGAGCAGCGTTTTGCTTGGAGCTAGCTTATTTTCACGGCAATTTTGTCAGGCTTCAGTCTAGCAGTCTGTCATTATTTGTTGCTATATTCTGAAGTGGATTTTGACTTTTCTGACTACAGCAGGATGACAATGTCTTTGCCTTTTCAACACATCCCACTACTTCTGTCTTGCTACTGCCTTTTTCTTGTTTTGTCCTTCATTTATATTCTTCCCAAAGTGCTGATGATTGAGAAGTAAAAATACATTTGTACCACTGTTTGCTAATAATACTTCCCTCCTTCAAACATGACAGGGAAAAAATGCAATAAACCTCTCATTCCTAACATCATCATTTGCTGGCCTATCCTAATTCAGACCAATCCTAACATCCTCTTCTACTTCGCACGGCATCATTCTCTATGCAGTATCAAACTACTGCATAAAGCAAAAGCTGTTATTAGTCAACCTACGTAAAGATATCCTGCCACAAGAGTGGTTAAGGGCATTTTAAAAGTTAAATTCCTGACATTCTGTGAAGTTCAGAAACACACTTATGTATGTATGTACACCAGGTCGACCAGCCTGGGGCTCCTGAGGTGCAGGTCAGGTGAGACATCCCTACTTGGGCTACACCACATCATTTGCAACTGGGCTGCACAGCTTTCCAGAGCCCTTTTGACAAAGGATGGGAACTTACTGGTTTTAAGTGTCACGGTCTAAGAATAAAATACAGGGAGTAAGTATAGCGGAGTCATAAAATCGGAGTTTGGAAACAACATTCTGCTACTGTAAGAATTTAAGCAAAACTACTATAGCAACACATATGCCAAAGTTACAAAAGATTACTGTAATTATTTCTTCTTTTGCTCCTGCAGATATTGCTGGAGTTGGACTGTGTTCCTTTGCTTTCACATAGCTCTGCAGAGAAGCAAACTTGTATGCCTCATGCTCTTGCTTCACAACACTTTGTTCCTTCACAAAGAGTAAACAGACTCCTCTCCATATCCCCAAGGGTAAAATTTTTCTTACATATTGGTTTAACTATTGAGCAAACAGTTAACATTTCTCAAAACAAAAAGGAAAGACAATTCTGGGCAAAGAAAGAAGTCCTGGGCCTACTAAAATCCAACACAGCTTTGACATAGACCTTGGTAAAACCAGCATATCCAAGACTCAGGAAAAGCTACAATGATGGACCATATCCTGATGTGAAGTGATTTCCGAAATACAGATAAAACCAAGCTTGTCTCTGACAAGTTGAAAAATTACTCCCAACAGAGGCTGATAGAAAATGCACTGAAAGGAGGCTAAATCATGAATGTATGAAGACAACACTAAATTACACTCTTTTTTTTTTTTGGAGTAACTGGCAGATAAAACTAGTTTGGAGATGCAAAAGGAAAATATTGAAATAATTTGAAAACAGAGAAAAAAATAGTAAAAGACGAGCAGCTGAAAAAAAAAGTGGCATGGAGTGAAGCTGCTGAATTTTTACTGTCAGGTTATCTTTATAATAAAGGCGACACAAATGAAATAGTAAGTCCTGGCAAGGATCAGGGAAACAATATAAGTGGGGAAACTCTAGCAGGGAGGAATTCTAGTCAGTGAAAACCAGAGGACACAGAGTCGGCTACTACTGAGCGAGTCTAAGGAGAATGATCAGCTGATGAGACTTTTGTATCTAATATGAAACCAAAAACAAGTCAAGAACAGAAACTCTCTCCTCAGAATGCTGTACACACGAAACAGGGTAATTGTCTACAGAGGTAAACGACACCTTATAAGATGGGTGTAGTGGGAAGAGCATTTTGAGACGGTGTTGAATCTTGTGAGTTGTGCTAAGGAGGCTGTGAAGATGTTGAAAACTTACAGGGCATTTAGAGAAGGGCGAAAGGAAGAAAAAGGGAAAAGACTAAGGGGAGGGACCGTCACAAAGACATCACGCAGGACTGCTGCAGTTATTAGTCACTCAGGAACACATAGTCAAAGATATGTGATAACTGTCATTCATTTTTCAGTTGAGTATTAGCTAAGCTCCTACCAAATGACTACAAAACTCTTAGTAAGGGAGGTTTGATTCCAGTTTTATTTTGAGTATTGATGGCAATAAGGAGGGAATTCACACTTAAAGTGAAAGCAAAAAAACCAATCTCGGAAAGCCTTTTAAGTCCACCCATCAGCATTCCACCAAAAATCCACCTCCTCAGTCACAGTTACATCCATGCAACTGCATGAGAAATGCTTCTTCAGTTCCCACATCTGCCTACATCACAGTTCTGCAGCAAGCTGAATGTAGATGCGCCCCAGTCCTCCCAGCCCACTCTGCATCCTACTTTCTCTGAAAATCAAATCTGTTATTAATCCTATGTCTTTTATTGCTTTTCTCATTCTGTTGTTACAAAGCTCCTCTGAAAATTGCTCTGTAAGTCCTGAATGAATATAATATCCTGAATGAATGAGAACATAATGGTGTTAATGACAAAGGAAAGCTGTTCACATTTATTTTAACTGCTCCATGAAATAATCTTGCCAAAATGTTTCTGGTCTTGTTAAAGTTTCATCTTAAGTACTTAAGTTCATATTTATATACTGCTTAAATTAATCTTCATGTTGTTTTCCACATGAGAAGACATTTGAAGATGTAGGAAAACTCACCAGTGAAGGTCAGCAGTGTACAATCAATAGATTCATCATGTCAGGTATATAGCATTCATCAGAACTTAATTTCCTTAAACTTGATGATATTTGGAACACCTCTTGCATTTTAATGAGCAGCCCCTGGATTTCTTGAAAAGCAGCCCAATTAAAAAATAATGAACCTATTTTTTTTTCCGAAACTAACTCATTATCCTGGTGGTTTTCAACAGCAACTTAGAGCTCAGTTTTATATCAAATTATTTTGTGCCTGGTGGCCAGCAATACCTTTGCAGCCTTCTAAGGTGCTTCTGAAGTCAAGCAATTTCCCCAGGAGAAAATTTTAAAGTGGCTGTTATTCCCACTGCCAAGTTTGTATCTAGGCTCAGAAAGCAAATAAAACTTCTAGTGGAAACAGACAGAACCGACGGGATGTTCAAGACCTCTCTCTTCTACCTTGACCTTAGTGGAACACCTTAAAATGAGAATTCCTTTATCTTCAGCAGAGAACACTAAGATTTCTGCTGCTGACTCTCCATGGAATATTGTTTGTTTGTTTGTTTTTATAGTATTATTCTTAAAAAGCATATTTATAGGATACAAAGCATTAAAATCTTTGGGAGGAGTCTATGAGGAATCGCTCTGCCCCACCACCCACTCCCACCGCAGGAAAATAAAATCATCTTCCAAGAATGCTTTCTTTCGTGGGCATGTTTGAGGAATAATCAATCCATTTTTGGAACTACAACTTACTCAAAACTTACCTTTAACATTATCCATGTGCACTCCCAATAGGTACACCTACTGCTTTTCATAAATAACATAAAAGACTCAGTCTTGATGAAAACAGAAAATATTTCTGCGCAGGCTCTCATGCCGACTCGGCATCATGTTTTGAGGATCCTGCCCAGTGGGAGCAGGCAATATGTACTTTGTGAGGCTGTGTGCTTGCTTGGAACAAAACCGATATATCAAAAGGGATTGGGTTGCCTGGGAATCCACGAGCTAAACAGCCAGCTGCCACCTACACTGGGAACCATGTTAATCCAAATTGGCCCCTACAGAACCTCACAGTTCAAGGTGTAGATGCTTCTTTTCACTGTGGTTTGTTCCTTTACAGTACTTAAAGAAAAAATGGCCTGCTATGACTAATGACAAACCATAATGAAGTGACAAGAGCACATAATTCATTGTACTTTGTCTAATTTAGGATACAATGGCCCAAGCAATGAGTTTCCCATCCAATCCTTTGGAAGATTATGCCACAAACCAAAGTGTTTGTCAAACATCTTTTAGATCATTACCGACTGCTTGCAACCTAGTACTTGATTACGAATAGTTTAAATAATATTATCAGCACAGGAAGAAAATTGGAATTGTTTAAATATTTCTCAAGAGAGAAAAAATGAGGGGGAAAAAAAACTTTTATGCCAACCAATTTTCAAGCTTTTTACTAAAAAAACCCCTTCAAGATCAAGTAGCAATACCAGCTTACCTTACTTCAGAGCTATCTTATGTTTATACAGATTTACTATAGACAGGGTTCTCCTTGGCAAAGAAAAATAATTTTGACAACCTACTCTCAACCTTTTCTGTTGCAATGCTTTTGCTTTGGCATGCAATAATTATTTCTTGGGCAGAAAGAGAGTGAAGAAACTATTTAGCCGAGTGCAGCCAGTCCTCACCTCACAGACAGATTCTAGATCCAAGATGCTGGTTTTGGTCTGTTTTCCACCTCACACAAAAAAAATATTGATGCATTTATTGGACTGGAGCCTCAGAGGACATTTCAGCTCTTTCAAAACAGTGTCCTTGGATGTGCTAGCAAACAGGCCCAAAACCAAACAGCCTCTCTGGCTTAGTAAAGATGCTGTTATTTATGCACAGTGGAATCACTTCAAAAGGAAAGTAGGTGTTCATCCCTCCATAAAGGGTCTTGGAGATGTTCTCCCAAAAGGTAAGGAGTGAGGACTCAAATCTCTCACTCATGAGCATCGCACACAACTCCTAGGTTAGGTTCACTGGCTGATTACTTGGTTGGTGTGACTAACTCTCCTGGTGCATTATATCCTGTAGCTGTAAGCACCTACACAAAAACTTTTATCCTGCAAGGATAAAAAACAAGGGGCTGTATCAGTAAATACAGCGATGGCCTAACTCTCTGTGGAAGCACTAAGTATTCCAGCAAACGCAAGTAATGTTAAAAAAAATGAATTCTCTGGGATTTTTTTTCTTTCAGAATGTGGAGGTGTGTAAGTGTCCATGTAGCAAAAAAACCATGAAATATTCTGGGCAGAACAGAAAAAAAAGAATGATTTAGAAAGAAAAGGAAGAAGAGGAGTCCCACACAAGCAACTGAGAAAATAGTCAGAATATATTCTTTAGTTTGCCTTTGCAAATTAACTCCTCACTGTTGAAAGGGAGGAATGCAGCTGTCTTGTAAAATTAGACCAAGGTTTTTTTCAACAAAAATTTGCTTGAATATTGAGTTCCTGCTATATCTAACACAACTTAGTAAGTACCTTTGCTCCAAAGGGGCCTAAACGATTAGCACTTGTAGATCAGTGTGGGAAAATCAAAATGAGACAAATATTTGGAATAAATAGTAGTGATGTTTATAAATTTGCTTTTCATATGAGAGTATCAAAAAAATACAAATATCTACTAATCAGAAAATGTAGCTGCTAGCTGTTGCTATCATCTTCCCAAGATGCTTATTGTTGAAAATTTTAAATAATTCATTTCATATTTGCTAATTTAAAGCAATTGAGATTGTATCTCTGTATCTCTATCTAGAATTAACACAAAGGTACAGGAAAAAGTATAATTTTGAGAAGTTTTATTCTGCTATATCAGTCCTCTCCCCATGACTCATCTGAACAGCCATTGCATGCAACCGTTTGATTAGCTCCCAACATCAGGCAAGCCACAGAATAGAACAAAAAAAGATTAGCACTTCTGTATCAGCCATTAAAATGATGATGATGATCCTAATTTGCCAACTCCATTAGTCTTTCTAGAAAGGTTTATGGTCTGTGTTGTACAATAACTGTAATAATGATGTTGGAAGGACTATAAAAAATAGCCTAAAAGTATATAAATCAATACCAAAGTTACATGTATGATTCTTTAGCCCAACTGGAGTTTATGGACCTGCATAGCATTTGTTCAGCTTTACAGACTAAAATCTGGATGAATCTGCTCTCAACTATATAATTTTATTGGAAATAAGGTAACAGCAATGACAGCCCTGCCACTAGAAAAATGGAAATTACTCTAGAATACTCAACAAAGTAAAAACTAACAATAAAAGAAAAACTATGTAAATATTACAAGAAAAATTGGACGCCACTTACAATCCAAAAGTTACCCACAGTGTTATAAGCTACCTTCGAAAAAAGTTGTCTGGTATATGAAACTATTTCATCAGACTTTTTGAATGTAAGAGGCTGTTTGAGTACATGGGTATATGAAAGTATGTACATACATCCACACAATGTGGACATAACACTTCAGTGCCTTCTTGTTAGGTGAAAAGAAGGCATTTGTCTCTTAGGCAAATTGTGAGAGAAGAGCAATTTAAATCCATTTATCAGATACAGAAAAGCTCCACTTGAGCAATTTGAAGCTCCACTTGATCTGTATTTATGTGTTTAACTACTCGTCAGCGACCAGACTTTGGTATACAAGGTGCAAAAAGTTTGTGGTTTGGCCAGTTTCTGTACTCTGAGCATAGATTTTGCACTAGACAATGATGTACAGTGTCCAGCTGGAGCTGCTTTAAAAAGCAAACGCAGACTTTAAATTACTAATTAACAAGGTACAAAGTTGCTCCCACAAAGGATCCATCAATTATTTTAGTAATCTCAGTGGGATATGAAGCTGGTGTCCTTTAAAAGGACAATTAAAAAAATAAGTAGCATATTTATTTGTACTACATTTGCTATTTACATAATAGAAAAAGGTTTAAACAATATGTACATTACTGTGATTAAGACTGTGTAAGTCTCATGAAGAAATATTGGCATAAACATAAAATGGAAGCTCTTTGCAGACAGGACTGTTCTTTTTTCAGTGCTTCACACAATTACATTCTAATTTTGAATTTTGATCATTTACTGCTTTACTTTCTCTTGTAAAAAAAAACCTGCAATTAACTCTCAATCAAATTCTGCCCTCAGCTGCATTTGATGGAGATAGGCAGAAATCAGGTTTGGGGGTCTTGAACTGAAAAAAAATAGTAACAGAAGTGTGCACATGCCCCACAACCAATCTGATTACAGTCAATTTATACACAGCTTTTAGTATGCTGGCTCAGTAATTAAAGAAGAAAGAGGCTTTGGAGTTCTCATTCAAAGAACAGTATGGGACTTCTGAAGATCAGCTGTAAGAACAAGCTAATCACTGTTGCAATGTTCAATTTCAGGAAAGCCATTTCTGGGAGTCCTTTCACTTCATCAGCCATGCTACACTGCAGAGACAGGTGCTTGTATTTAATCAATGCATTTTATTTTTTACGTTCCAGATATTGAATTAACAGTGCTCATTGCCAGCCCAAGGCTAGCACGATGGACCATCTTGGAACAGCAGCAATCAAGGAATATTGCTCCTGGCTTTTCACCAATTCACCAATAAACCTCCCCTGCACTATTCTTTTCAATATACCTTCATTTTTAAACTACATGTTGATTTTCTACTCAGAAACACCTAAATCTCTGTTGAGCCAACAAGACCTATTTTGCAATTTTGATAAGCATGATCTGTCTTCCCTGGTTTGTTTTTTTTTGGTTTTTTTTTTTTTTTTTAGCTGGACTGCTAGCAGTGGATAGGCTCCTTCACTAAAGTGAAAAAAAAAAAAAAAAAAAAGATTTTATTAAGGAAGTTTTTACTGTCAGCCAGCTTTGGCATCTTCTTTTGCATTTTTGAAACTGCTCTAAGTATATGCATTTAATGCAAAATTTAGACCAGATAAGAATACTGTAAATTGCAACAACTCTAACCGGTTAAAGAGAACATGATCTGAGTCTGAAGCTGTTCAAGAAGTATTTTCCATATTTTTCTACAACACAGATAATACTGACAGACAAAATGATATATAGCTATTTTCATCCAAGGAATCTAAATTGCTCATACACAGTATTATCTTATATGTTAAAGGTGTAAAGCCAAAAGCTAATATCAGAGAAATAAATATTTATATTACGTGTTTATATTGTGAATCCGTTTTGTGTAACTAAACAAGATGCAGTCACCGTTTGTACTTACAGCTCCTTTCTTTGTGAAACATTGTTTTAATTTAAGAGAAAAGATGGAAAACACTTCAGGTTTAGTGGTTGGACACTGGGTGCTCATCATCCCTTGCCTTTGATTCGCCACTGAATTGTTTAAGCTTCTTAGGGACTAGCACACATTTGAAAATGAGGGTAGTCAGAAATTAGAAGACATGTAAAAATTCCACAACAGTTTTGGAAGTCTGCTGACTGACGACTGCAGACTTATGATACGCAGAGAAGCATTCTGCCACTGCTTTTAACAATTTATATTTCAGCACTACTGTGAGCTCAGTTTTATTTTACTTGTCAAAGATGCATATAGCTGGGAATGGGTACCCTCAGGTGTAAGAAAGATTTAAAACATGAAAACAACAATAAATAGCAGTATATAAACCTGCAGCCTAATAATCCAATCCATTTGCCTCATAAACCTCAAATTTCAATGTGCCATAAAATCAGCAGACACCCCCTAAACTGACCACATTAACTATCACACACCGACATGATAACACGCAGAGAGTTTCCCTAAGGTAGCGAAGCTCTCTCAGCATTATCCGTCATCCCAGGCAGATGTTCAGCTCCGTCAGTTTTGGAGAACAGGTGACTTTGCTAGTATGGCTTGTCAAATTTTGGTGATGCAGTTAGACAGTCAAGTGTAAAAGCGGGGATAACAGGCAAGAATGTTAAGCTGCTGGTAGTTTCTTCTCAATTCTACCATAAGAGCATTCTACTACTGTTGCATCGCATTTTGCTGCCATGTGAGAAAATACAGACAGTCTTCCTCTTGCGGTTTCATGATAATTCTAAGACATCTAACCGAAAGCCATCATCAAATGGTGAGCCCCATTTTCTCATCATGACCTCAAGCACACATTCCCACATACTCTTGAGTAACTTAAAGATCTTTTTTGGTGGGCTGGTTAGCTACCAGATCAGCTTGCTAGTCCAGGTCAGCGTGTCAGACAGCTAAACCTCATGCAAGGGAAGCAAGTCAGAGGTAGGAACAGGGAACATACAACATTGCTGACAGCCAACTCCCATGCAATAGCGTTAGGTGCAAATAAAAATATACTTCGATAGTCTGGACTCAAGACTTTTACAACTTTTCTTAGGTTTAAAGGAAGTGTAAGCCAGAAACTCATAGCCTACTCTCTCGGGTTATGGAGCACAACTAGAGACAAAACCACGCAAAAGCTTTATTGTTCACTCTACAACGAGACAATTACTTATTAGATACTGAGCTTGAATTTATTGAGAACTGTTCACTTAGCAGAGCAACAAGCTTTGAAGGAACCATTCAACAATAGAAACACCAATATATCTTGATTAGAACTTTTTCAATTCCGGGACATGATCAGTCAGGCCGCCACAATCTGTTTGAGATGAGATGTTTAACCACTTAGATGGTGAGAAAAAGGAGAAGAAATGGAGCATCTCTGCTCACTCTCCTTCTTTGCACCCTATTCATCCAAATCCTCATATGAAAGCACTTTTCCAGTCTTTTTCTCTTCTCTTAAATAGGGTTTTAACTGCATGAAAGGTCTTAATACCTAACACAATGAATGCAAAGTGACTCAAGCAATGAGAGAAGAAAGTATTCATGTTTTATTCATCTATGGGTAACAGTCCCTTCCCCAACAATTTATTCTACCCTATACTTTCTCCCCGGTTCTCTGAGTCAGGTTTTTGCTAGTCTCACTACCTCTATCTAGAGCTGCATATTTGGATTCCAAAGCCACAGATTGCTACACTTACAGAGGACTATCCAAACCCAAACCACAGATCAATGTGGCATCTTCTAGACAAGAGAAATGGTTGTTCCAGATTCAAATGCTGCAACCATAAATACTAACACTTTGTGCAAAATGTTACATCCACTGCTTGATTGATACCACCAGAAAAAAATAAAATTTAGACAAAAGCAAACATTTCCCGAAGACAGGAAACTGAATCCTGAACTGAAAAGAACTGGCAGGAATTGTACACAGGACACGACGGGAGCCTACCTGGCCATGACCATCAACCAGCACCATCGGACTTCTAGCAGAATAACTGTGCATAAAGCTCCTTTCCCTAATGTTATGCTTCACTTCTTAAAAAAAAAAAAGTCTTTAAGAAAATCATTTCAGTTTGCTCTACTAATTACTGCTTATGGGTTCTCGAAGGAAAACTCCAAGGTCATAAGGGATACCATAAACCAAAAGCCAACCATAGACATATGACGTGAGAACTGTGGTAAGGCATTCACAGACCATTATTTTGCCCGATCTGGAGTACTTCTACATACCCCCACAGAGGTATCCATGTACATCCTCATACTAAACCATACTACAGTCTGATGCCCAGATGTGCAACAGCTTCATCCCACATTACATCACCTACCGCTTAGTCAAGCATCAGGCTTGAACTAACTGGACTCCCCAAACAGTAGGATTAGTGCGGCTCACTTCGCCTTTGATCTTTGTGACATATATGAACTCAGCCCTGCATAGTTTTTTATCATGCATATGTTTGCATTCATGTGTGTTTGCACATGTGTTTTTCAGATGGAGCCCATGAAACAAAGTTTCACTTTGATTTGCAAATACCTACCCAGCTGATGTCCAGCTTCTCTAGCTCTTTCAGTGCTTAAATGTGACTTTGATGCCACTTGAGGTAAAAATCATTCATTGTTTCACCCC